>PISW01017200.1:0-11005 GCA_004023785.1 Mungos mungo
AAGGAAAACAGACAGACAAACACACAGAGAAGACAAGCACACAAATGTACTGATAAAGAAGCAAACCTAAGGGGGAAAGAAAAAAAAGGGAACAGGAAAGAAAAGAGAGGAGAAAAAAGAAGAAAAGAAAAAAAAGGGAAGAGGAAAAAACAAAGGGGAAAGAAAGAAAAAAAAAGCAGTCGGGGATTGGGGGGGACAGGGACAGTCAGAAACAAAGGACAGTCTGAGAGCTTAAAACCTGCAGTGGGGGGTGGGGGAGATAAGGATGGATTGAAGGAAAACTATCTGGATGGTAAAAGTTGATCTAAGCACAGCAGTGCCTAATTGTTGGTCTTTCCCAGATTCCAGCGGGAAAGGGAGAAAGGAAGGAAGTAGGAAGATAGTAAAGAGAAGACGGGGGACAATTAAAAATTAAAAATATTAAGAAAAAAAAAACCACTTAACGGTATTAATCACCAGGGCAGCATCTCTCCAGCCCTGATGGGCGTGGCTTGGTGCAGGTGGGTCGGGTCCCAAGGGCTGCTCTCTGAGGCCCTGCCTTGGTGGATGCGAGGAGAAGAATGGTGATGGGCGCCCCAAGTCCTTCTCAGACCATGCGTTCCAGCCACTGTCTGGAGTCCAACCTTCTTGTGCCTCCGGCGGATCTAATTGTTTCTGTTTTCCAAGTTCTGCCCGGTTCTAAGTCCTCGCCCGCACCCTCAATATTGCCACCCCAGTTACAATCGTCCGCAGGTGCGCAGCTTTCTGGTCGGGGCGGATAGGGAGTTTGTGAAGTCAGAGTTCTCCCCTGGCTCCACCTGAAGTCGGTGAGCTGCCTGGTCAGACTGAACACCCCCGCTGAAGGGAGGGGTCTCTCTCTCAGCGCTCAGCGGCCCTCAGTCCCTGGGGCCGAATCTCTCCTCTGCAGGGATTGCGCTGTGAGTGATTCAGTCTCTACTTCTCTTCCCCTGGTCTCTCTCCTGCCTTGCCCCGCGGTACCTCGCGTGGCTGTGAAGGTCCCTGCGCCTCTGGATACCCGGCGCCCTGCATGAACGACTGTCGGGGGATCTGTGCGCCTCCGGGCTCTCTCTCGGCCGCCCGCACTGTGCCGATCCCCGCTGACCGGTCCGCCTCTGGTCTCCCGCCGCCCCGCCCGGCTAGGAGCGGTGCGCCTGGGGACTCGCTGGTTTCAGCGGGCTCAGCGCCCAGCCTCTGGGCGCTTGGGGCTTTGTCTCCGGAGTCGGCGCTCCCTCCCCTAACGTCTCTGGTCCCGTTCACACTCACTCACTCAGGCAACCATGAGACTGCTGTCAATAAGGGGTCTGTTCGCACACCTCCGTTCTTGGAGATCAGAGAGCTGTGGCTTTTTAATTCTTCTCAGTTTGATAGTTGTGGGTGGACAGAGGTAATGGGGCTCCTTACTTCTCCGCCATCTTGCCGCTCTCCTCTTTGCAAGATTCTTTTTGGAAAATTTCTTTATTAATTTTTCTTCAGGAAAGAGAACTCTATTTTAATGTAATTAAGGAAATCATGTTGGCTAACAAGGTATTGTTTTTAGTATGAAATCAACCTCTTCCAAGTTACACTGTCCTTCTCAGAAAAACCATCTATACTTCCCAAAGAATGTTTCTCCTCATATTCTATCTCCCACAACATGTTACATTTTAGTTGGCAGTTAGATTAAGCAGCATATATATTAATATATTATTACACACATACACACAGACATGCTAATGAACAAATGTGTGCTCCATATCCAATCTCATAACACTTTTGTGAAGATGGTTAGTAGAAGAAAATATGTTTCCTTTAGCTTATACTACTTAGAGGTGACTGGCTTATAAATGATGTATTTCCAATATGTTCTGAAATACAAATACACCCTACCATATGTGTTAGCAGTTTATTCCTGCAGGTCACATTGAAAGGAAAAAAAAAAAAACACTTTCCAGGTGGTTGTGGGAGTATTGGCTATTGGTAGAATCTTGTACCACTCAAGAGTTCCATGGAACAAACTATACTCCTATAGGCATAATAAGTTAAGGAATTTAGAAGTCACAGTCTTTCAGTCTTTGCGTTGAAGTTTGGATCACAAAGAGTAGGCTATGTTAGTAGATAGGATAATGCTAGAGCAGCCTTATTTGATAACTGTCAATATGTCAGGGTGTCCAATGTCAAGAGTTGTTTTCTCTATGTTGTCTTCTATTTACAATTTCAGGTCTTATGTTTACCTGTTTTAATTCATTTCAAGTTAATTTTTGTAAGTGGTGTAATATAAGGCTCCACTTTCATTTCTCTGAATGTATTTACCCAGTTTTCTCAGGACAATTTATTAAAGAGACTTTGTTTCCCTGTGAATATTGTTAACTCCTTTTTCAAATATTAGAGCTCATGGTCAACTTACTCTCCCTCAGAGGGTTCATACTGATAAGAGCCCCTATGTATGTACAAAATGTGGGAAGGCCTTTAGGCAGTGTATAACTTTACTCGATATCAGAAGTTCAATATTGTGACAAACTATATGAATGTAAAGAATTTGGGAAGGCCTTTCTGTGTGGCTCTGCCCTTAGGGCACATTACTACCTCCATACTGGTGAAAAACCCTATGAATATGAGAAATGTGGGAAGACTTTAGTGATGATTATCATCTTATTTTTCATCACAGACTTCATACTGCAGAGAAACCTTATGAATGTAAGGAATTTTGGAAGGCCTTGAGTCGTTACTCCAAACTTATTTCACACCAAAGTATTCATATAGGAGTTAAACCCTATTGTCCGGTCTAGCTCATCAGTCGACGCGGGTTCCTGATCCTGAGGGAGGCAGAGAGAAATAGGACAGGAGGGAGATGCAGAGAGTGGACAACACACGGTTTCTGATCAAGCCTCTTCTTCTTTATTCAGAAAACACCGTATCTTATAAAGGTTTCGAGGTGGGAAAACAAGGCAGCTGACCTAGGTCGATTGCTAGGAAACAGGGTTAAGGGATTTAGGCTAGAGTAAAAGAGGAACCAAACTAAGGTTTTTAGCACAGCACTGAAGGGCCAATACCACCCTGCCTCTAGGCGATTGATCTTTATTCTTCTGGCTTCTCCTGACAGGGAGTGGTGCTTCCCTGCCTATTTTTGTAACTCCCCTCAGGGAGTGACATTTCCGGCTAGCAAATGGCCAAACAGCTGAATCTTTGCAGCTTCCCACACCCTATGACTGCAAGGAACATGGGAAGGGTTTAAGATTACTCTCACAACTTACACAACAGCAGAGTATTCGTATTGGTGATAAACCCTGTAAATGTGAGGAATGTAAGAAGGCCTTTAGACAATATTCACACCTTACTCATCATCTGAAAATTCATAATATAAATATATAAGATAGTTTTTCAATCCTGTGTTGTAGAACACTCTACAAATGTAGTAATTAATCCCTTTTGTTTCCTTCATATAGGTAACTGACTTGGCATAATAGATGTTATACCATTAAAAGAGGAGGTTAATTTAAAGTATTCCACCATCATTTAAAGCTGATAGATTTCACCTTTACTCTAAAAACAAATCCTATCAATGTATCAAATGTGGGAGACATTTATGTCCATCCCATCACTTTCCTACTTGTATTTTATTGACAAGATGTTTAACTGCTCTGTGCTCTAATTTTTCATTTGTAAAAAGGTAATTTAATACTGTAGCAGAGTAAAGATTGCTGCAAGTTCCTTGACATTTACCCCCAACTTTTCACCAAGAGCTGGATTCTACTTCCCTTCCACTTAAGGCTGGGTAGACAGTGACTACTTGGACTAATAGAAGTAGTATTGTGCCAGTTTCTATCCCAAGTTTTGCTGGTATATTTTACTTCATCTCCTTGGAATGCTCCTTTAAGCTTAGGCTCTTTCTGTTAAGAAGTCTGCCTGCTCAGCTAAAGAGATCACACGTAGAGCTCTAGCCCACGTAGAAAGGAAGAGGCACCCTTCTGAGCCCAGTTTTCCACACATGCCTATTAAGATGACTGACATTTGAGTGAAATAGTATTGGATCCTCCAGACCAGCCAGTAGCTGAATGCCACTGAGTGACTTCAGTTGATACCATATAAAACAGATAGATCTACCAATAGAGCCCCTGCCCAAATTCCTGACCTACAAGACCATGAGACATAATAAAATGATTGTTTTAAGCCACTAAATCCCCAAAGCCCCCCTCCCAAGACCTAAAGGAGTCTGTGACCACCAAACCAGCCCTGCAAAAAATATCAAAAGGACTTAATCAAGTGGAAAGGAAAGCTCAAAAGTGGCAAAGGCAAGAAAGATATAGAAAATATCTGCAGAAGGAATGACACAACAAGAAATAATATGGCGCCAAATACATACTTTTCAATCATTAGTCTGAATGTAAATGGATTAAATGTTCCAATCAAAAGACATAAGGTGTCAGAATGCATAAAGAAAACAAGATCCATCTATGCTGCCTACAGGAGACTCATTTTAGACACACACAGGTTGAAAGTGAGGGGTGGGAGAAACATTTATCATGATAATGGACATGAAAAGAAATCCAAAGTAGCAATACTTGTATCAGCAAACCTAGACTTTAAACCAAAGCATGAAGGTCTTGCCAAGATGGCGGAGATGAAGGGAGCTCTGTAAACTTCGACCACCCCATCTATCGAACTGAGAAGGATATTACTCTCATCTGCAAGAGCGGAAGGAGAAAATACAGACTCCAGAAAGAAGATAACCTCAAAGATGCCTGAGTGAGTGAGTGTGAACTGAGGAGATTGGAAAATGGACCAGCCTGAGACAGGCAGGGGAGTTGGGAGCCCCAGCCCAGCACAGGAAAAGTACACAGAGACCCTGAGAGACAAAAGGAAGAGAAAGAGAAACAGAACATGCTCATAGTACTTTCTCTAGAGAAGAGAGAAAGAACGTTTAACCCCACATGGAGAGAAAAACTCTCACTCCATATGTAACTGCTGGGCAGCCCAAATCCCGAACCCGGGTGGCACAAGGGAAAAAACAGCCTCCACCCCTGTGAGATCCCAGCAGGGAGTCGGTGGCCCCCGTGGAGGTGGCCCCGGGGGCACACATTTTGGCCTCGGCTGTGGGAGTGGGAGTGGGAGCACACACTGCATTTCCACAGCACATCTTGTCTCCAGCATTGGCGGCGTGAATCCCGAATCCCAGGTGCCAAGAGGGAAAAAATAGTCCCACCCCTATGCGATCCCAGCAGGGAGTTGGTGGTGTCTGTGGCAGAGGGCTCACACTTTGGCTGCAGGAGCTCGAAGCTCATTTCCAGCAGTGCCTGGCACCTCAGGCAGCAGCAGCACGAAATCACTGCTGGGGCCTAGAGAAACCGCTCACTCCCCCTATGTGATCTGGCTGGGGCTGGGAGTTGGCGGCGGTGTCTGTGGGGACACACACTTTGCCAGTGGCAGCGCAAATCCCTGCCAGTGCCTAGAGAAATTGCTCCCTCCCCCTACAAGATCCCGGCTAAGAAACCAGCTGCCAAAGCAAGTACAACTCATCTATGATAGCATAAAAGTGCATGGACTAGGATTTTGAAACGAGGAAGGCCTGGAAAATACAGCTTGGCACATCTGTGGCACAAGGAGATCAGACTCATTAGAGTGGCCTGCAGCACTTAGTTCAAGCGGAGCTTGAGACACCACCATTCATCCTCTGCAACAACCAAGACGGGGCCTCTGAGAGCAGCCCCTGAGACCTACTTACACCAAACCACGCCTATCAGCAAGGGGGGAGCTCCTGCCATTTTTTATTTTACTTTATTATTATTATTATGTTTTTACTTTAAAATTGTTTTTTAATTTTTACTCCTTATTTTCCTTTTTCCTTTCTCTCTTTTTTTCCCATTTGCCATCCAGATATAGTCTCCCTTATCTCATTTTTATCTCTCCCCTCAACTGGTTATACACTTTTAGACTGTCCATTGTCCTTTGTTGTCTCTGACTCCCTTTATTTTTTTCTTCTCTTCTTCTCTGTCCTCTCCCTTTTCTTTTCTTCCTTTCCCCCATTTAATTTATATGTTTGTTTGATTTGTCTGTGCGTTTGCATGCTTCTGTTCCCTTTGTGTTTCTCTGACTGTTTTTCTTCTCAGGGCTACCCCAAGAAACAAGCCACAGTGCGCATGATGGCAAGTCCCAAAAACCACTGAGTAGGGAAATAAAATAACCAAAGCACAACAAGAGAAACTGAGAGACACCATTAAAAGAATATTTCCTGAAATGATAGGCTCTGGTCAGTCAATAAGCCTCCTTTAACAGAGCAATACTAACAGGTGCACAATCCGCAACAAGCTTTTTAAAACTTACAAGAGACAGAAAACTAACCAAAATGACAAAACAAAAGAACTCTCCCCAGAAGAAACTCCAGGAAGAAGTCATAGCCACAGAACTGCTCAAAGCGCATCTAAACAACAAAAATGAACAAGAATTTAAAAACTTGTCATAAAACTAATTGCTGGCGTTAAAAAAAGCATCAGAGAAGCAACTGAGACAATGACTGGAGGCTTTGAAAATAGGTGTAGCGAGTTTAAAAAAAGCTATAAATGAGGTGAATAATAAAATGGAGGTGAGCACCTCGAGGATTGAAGAGACAGAGAGAAGAATAGGTAAATTAGAAGACATAGAAAAAGAGGAAGCCAAAAACAAAAGAGAGAAATTGATCCAGGTGCAGGAAAAGAGAATTTGAGACCTGAGTGATACAATCAAACAGAACAACATCCGTATCATAGGAATTCCTAAAGAGGAAGAAAGAGAGAGAGAGAGAGAGATCCTGAAGGGATACTATACCAAAGTATAACTGAGAATTTCCCAAATCTGGGGAAAGAAATAGACATTCAAATTCAAGAGGCACAAAAAACCCCCTTAAGGCATAAATTGAATCAACCTTCAGCATAACATATCATAGTGAAACTGGCAAAATATAAGGATAAAGAGAGAATTCTGAAAGCAGCTAGGGATAACAGAACCCTAACATACAAAGGGAAATCTATCAGAGTGGTTACAGACCTATCTAATGAAACATGTCAGGTCAGGAAGGAATGGCAGGAAATCTTCAATGTGATGAACAAAAAAACATGCAGCCAAGAATCCTTTATCCTGCAAGCCTGTCATTCCAAACAGAAGGAGAGATAAAAGTGTTCCCAAATAAACAAAAATTGAGAAAATTCATGACCACCAAACCAGTCCTACAAGAAATCCTAAGAGAGACCCTATGAGGGAAATGTTGCAAAGAAAACAAGGCACCAGAGACACCACTATAAACATGAATTCTAGGGAGAACACAAAGACTCTAACCTCACATTTTTCAATAATAACGCTGAATGTAAATGGACTGAATGCTCCAACCAAACGACACAGGGTAGCAGAATGGATTAAAAAATAAATCCATCTATTTGCTATCTACAAGACACTCATTTGCGACCTGAAAAGACCTTCAGGTTGAAAGGAAAGGGATGGAGAAATATCTGTCATGCGACTAGAAGCCAAAAGAAAGGCAGAGTAGCCATACTTATATCAGACAAACTGGACTTTAAAGTAAAGGCAGTAACAAGAGATGAAGAAGGACATTATATAATAATTACAGGATCTCTGAAATAGGAAGAGCTAACAATTATCAATATCTATGCACCAAATTCGGGAGCACACAAATACATAAAACAATTAATCACAGACAGAAACAATCTTATTGATAAGAATGTGCTAATTGCAGGGGACTTTAATACTCCACTGACAGCAATGGATAGATCAACGTGACAGAAAATCACTAGAGAGTCAATGGACCTGAACGACACATTGGAACAGATGGAATTGATAGATATATTTAGAACTTTGCATCCGGAAGTTAGGAAATTCATCTTCTTTTCGAGTGCACAAAACACATTCTCCAAGATAGATCACATACTGAGGCATAAAGCAGCCCTTCATAAATATAAAGGAATTTAGATCACACCATGCACACTTTCAGATCACAATGCTATGAAACTTGAAATCAACCACAGGAAAAAGTCTGGAAAACCTACAAAAATGTGGAGGTTAAAAACTATACTACTAAAGAATGATTGGGCTAATCAGGCAATTAGAGAAGAAATTAAAAATATATGGAAACAAATGAAAACGAAAATACAACAATCCAAACTCACTGGAATGCAGCAAAGGCAGTCCTAAGAGGAAAGTATATTGCAATCCAGGCCTATTTCAACAAACTAGAAAAAGTGCAAATTCAAAATCTAACAGAGCACCTAATGGAACTAGAAGAGGAACAGCAAGAGCCCCCCGAATCCAGCAGAAGAAAAGAAACAATAAAGAACAGGGCAGAAATAAACAATATAGAATCCCCCAAAAAACACACAAACAAACAATCGAGCAGAACAATGAAACCAAGAGTTGGCTCTTTGAAAAAATAAACAAAATTGATAAATCTCTAGCCAGGATCCTTAGAAAGAAAAGAGAGAGCACTCAGATAGACAAAATCATGAATGAAAATGGATATATTACAACCAATTCCTTAGGCATACAAGCCATCATTAGAGATTACTATGAAAAGCTATATGCCAACAAACTGGACAACCTAGAAGAAATTGACAAATTCCAAATGCACATGGACTACCAATATTCAAATGGGAAGAGAGAAAATCTGTACAGACCCATAACCAAGTGAAGAAATTGAATCCGTTATCAAAAATCTCCCAAAGAATAAGGGCGCAAGGTCAGATGGCTTCCCAGGGGAATTCTACCAGACATTTAAAGCAGAGATAATACCTATTCTTCTCAAACTATCCCCCAAAATAGAAATAGATGGAAAACTTCCAAACTCATTCTATGAAGCCAGCATCATCTTGATACCCAAACCAGACAGTGACCCAGCGAAAAAAAAAGAACTACAGACCAATATCCTTAATGAATACAGATGCAAAAATACTCAACAAGATACTAGCAAATCGAATTCAACAGTATATAAAAAAAGTTTTCCATCATGATCAAGTGCGATTCACTTCTGGGTTACAGGACTGGTTCAATATTCACAAATCCATCAATGTGATTCATCACATTAACAAAAGAAAGGAAAAAAACCATATGATCCTGTCGATAGATGCAGAAAAAGCACTTGACAGAATACAGCACCCTTTCTTAATTAAAACCTTTGAGACACATATTCTGGATGCTGGCCAAGATGGCGGAGATGAAGGGAGCTCTGTAAACTCCGTTCGCACCATTTATCAAACTGAGAGGGATATTACGCTTATCTGCGAGAGCGGAAGGAGAAAATACGGACTCCAGAAAGAATAGAACTTCAAAGATACCTGAGTGAGTGGGGGCGAATGGGGGAGATCTGAAAACGGGCCAGCCCGGGACGGGCAGGGGAGGTAAGATCCCCAGCCCAAACTGAGGCAGACGTGCGGCGCCCAAGAGACAAAGAGAAGAGACAGAGTCGGAACACGCTCTTAGTACTGTCTCTGGGGAAGAGGTATAGAACGCTTGGCTGCGCTTGGAGACAGAAACCCACTCCATAGATATCTGCTGAGTAGCCAGAATCCCGAACCGGGGTGGAGCAAGGGAAAGAGGAGCTTCCAGACCTAAGCCATCTCGCCGGGGAATTAGAGGTGGCTGTGCCTCTGAGAAGCAGCTGCACCGGGGAGACTGCGCCCGGGAGGGGCGCTTCTCAGCGAGAAGCGGCCGTAGCTGCAACTGCACCAGGCGCGAGCAACTCGATCTTGTGGGACCACGGACCACATTTCCACCGTGCACCTTGACCCCTGCACTGACTGCGCGAACCCCAGGTGCCCACAGGAAAAAATAGGGCGCACACCTACGCGACCCCCAACAAGGAGTCAGTGGCGGGTGGAGGCCTGGGCACACGCTTAGACTGTGGGAGGTCCCAGCTCATTTCCAGCAGTGCACAGCGTCCTGAGCAAGAGCTATCAGAAACCAAGGGAGACTCGGTTTTTTGTTTTTTGTTTTTTTCCTTTCCCCCATTGCAATCGCGATCCTGACTGGGGGTGGGGACTCCGCAATTGAGTCTGTGAAGGTGCGCACTTCACCTCCTGCTGCTCATTTTGAATCAGGCAGGGGCGGAGCCACTGAGAACAGCTTCCAAGACTTACCACATCAAACCACGCCTATCCACCAGGGGTAGCTACTGCTTTTTTTTTTCTTCTTTTTTTTGGTTTTGTTGGGGTTTTTTTGGGGGGGTTATTTTGTTTTCTTAATATATATAAAATTTTTTTTTCTTCACTTGTTTCGTACTCATTTCTTTGTCATTATTACCTTTCTTTCCTTTTTCTTTACTCAATTCTTTTAAATTTTACTCCTTATATTCCTTTCTCCTTTCTCCCTTACTTTTTCACCTTCTTGCAACCCAGATATATTCTCCTGTATCTCATCTTTACCTCTCCCCTAAACTGGTCATACACTTTTAAATGGTCTACTGTCCTTTGTTGTCTCCGGCCCCCTTTTAAATATATTTTTTGTCTTTTCTTCTTTCTCTTTTCTTTTATTTTCTCTTCTTCTCTTCCTTTCGTCTCTTTCCCTCCCATTTTCTTTCTTTTCTTTCCCCCCTGTAATGTGTTTCTTTGTTTGATTTGTCTGTGTGTATGTGTGCTTCTGTTCCCTCAGTGTTTGTCAGTCTGTTTTCCTTTATAGGACTACACCAAGAAACAAGCCAAAGTGTGCAAGAAGGTGAGTCCCAAATATTGCAGAGTAGGGAAATAAAATACTCACAGGCACAACAAGAGAAACTGAGAGATATCATTAAGAGAATAATTCCTGAAACGGCAGGCCCTGGACAGTCAATAAGCCTCCTTTAACAGAGAAATACTCATAGGTGCACAGAGCCCAACGAGCTTTCTAAAGGTGACAAGAGACAGAAAACTAGCAAAAATGACAAAACGAAGAAACTCTCCCCTGAAGAACTTCCAGGGGGATGTCACAGCCACAGAACTGCTCAAGACAGACCTAGACAACATACCGGATCAAGAATTTAAAAAGCTGGTCATAAGATTAATCGCTGGGGTCGAGA
>PISW01017201.1:0-11001 GCA_004023785.1 Mungos mungo
GAAGGGACAGAAGCGCGGTGCCCGCACGCGGGGAGCTCGGGCCGGGGGCGCCGGGGCGGCTAGAACCGGGCTTGGGGACATCCCTGCAGAGGAACAGTGCGTCTGTAGACAAGGGACAAGAGACGGAAGGGGCCTGGAGGTTCTACGCGGCGAACCCGCGGGGAGGAGAGGGGATGGGGCCGCGTGCTCAGCGCCTGCCATCCGGGTCCCGGCCCGTCTCCGGGCTGAGTCTGGGCTCCCCTGACTCAGAATCACCCTGCCCTTCCCGTTTGGGGGCGGGCGGAGGCTCCCTCTGTGTCAGCCTTTCCCCTGCGGCCCACTCCCCATCAGGGGCACCTGCTGACCCTGCGCCTTGTGGGAGGCGGGGCCGGGGGCGGGGCCTGGGCGGGAGGTGGGCGGGGGGGGGCGGGCCTGGGTGGCTCTTTCCGGTGGGAGGAGCCGGAGAGATGTTAGGACCATGGCCTGGTGGCCCATTTTTAGTGTCTCCCGATAGTCAGAGGCGGTGGGCCTGGCTGCTGGGAGTCACAGAAGTGTGCAGTCTGCACGGAGCCGCCGCGTGCCCTCCGCCCCTGCCCTGCCACCGCAGAGCCGGCCCCTCGAATCCACCCAGAGTGACCGCCACACGCAGCCCTTCCCGAGGTGCCAGGCTCGCTGCCCGGCCTGCTTCCTGCCCCACTCTGGGCGCCTAGGGGCCCCCGGGAGCCGCCGGCGCTGGCTTTCTTCCAGGAAGGCCTCTTTCTTTTGACTTGGATCTGAGCTAAATTCTCCGGAATCAGGGAAAAGAGGACAAGGATGAGCTCTAGGGACGCTGAGGTTGGAGGACTTTGAGCACATTATCAGCTGCAGAAAGAGAAGAGCTTTCCCCCCAAAGTTAAGAAGGTTCACCAGACTCTCAGAAAGGAGAACTTTTCCTCACGCTACTGAAAAACCCTCCCTCCGTGTGGGGCCGTCCAGGGGCCATGGGGTGCTCTGTGTGCAGGAACAGCCCGGCGCCCCGGGCTGAAGTCTCCCTGGAAACCACCGTGCAGACGGAGTGCGGGACACAACGCTCAGAACACGCCGCTCCGTGCAGACTACTGAAGCGTCGCTAACGTTCTGTTCTACCTGCCTGATTGTTCTCGGCCACGGCCTCCAGGAGTCAGGATGTGTCCAGGGCTTGCAGCACGTCTGCGGAAAATACTTGTAGTGTTTGCTTCCAGCGGGGCATTGCCGCAGAAAGGGCAAGGGACAAGCCCTTAGTTGGCTCCTATTGTGTGCCCGCAAGGTGCAGGAGAGCAGCAGGAGCCCCGCTGGAGAGTAGAAAGGGAAGTGGGTACCCCGGGGTGAGATGCCCAAGCACCCCATGAATCTGAACCTCTGTTTTGGGGGAGGCCCCCCGGGAGGATAAGACACCACGAAATAGCTCAAAGGCCATACCAGCAACACACAGTTTCTTGTAATAAAACATGTCCTCGGAGAAGTCTAAGAAAGCAAGGGCCATCGTGAGCTCAAGAAAGTGTTTGCTTTGGGCCAACCCCAGTGCCCGTCTCCCGCGGCTCCTGCCATGGCCTCTCCTGGACCCCGGCTAGTTCGGGGTCGGGAAACCCAAGCTCATCTTTGAAGTTACAGGCGCACCTGTGGATGGGTGGTCGGGAGCGGAGAGCCAGGGCCCACGATCAGCAGACTCACCTCCTGGCCCCTGCGTGGCTGCTCTACGCCAAACGGTGCCCTTTCAGACACGTGCCGAGGATGGCGCAGGGGCGGGCGCAGACTCATGGTTGTTTCTGAGAATAAGAGCTCTGTGCTGCGCGGGGACAGCGTGGAACACGTCCCCACTGCATCCTGATGACAGTCCCCGGAGAAGGCGCCCTCGTGTCTAAGTCCGACGTGCCTGTCCAAGCGTCGCTCCCTGTTCTTGAAGTTTCTCACCATCAGAAGACTTCTTGTGCCCAACCAGGCATGAGTGAGCTCCTCGCAGTTTGGGTCCTGCCTTTTGGAATGACCGTTATTCCAGTGAAAGACATTCGAGAAAGCCTGAGGCAGGCTTGGTTTGGAGGCCCGGAGCAACTGCATTTGTGTGGCACAACGCTGGGCTCACGCGGCCCCCAGAAGAATGACGTGCAAGGGCCTGAGCGCCTGGGGACCTGGGCTCCCGGACCAGGCGCGTGTGGGGACCCGCCCAGGCCTGAGCTTCTCTGCAGTGGGTGGATGGGGTTGGAGGGACCTTCTGGGGCCCCGGGGGAGTCTGGGGCCCAAACCCAGAGCCAGAGCCTGCGGGTGGCATGGGCACCAGAGGAGGTGGAGGATGCAGGTGCCAGTAGGTCGCTCTCACAGGGTGGCAGAACATGCCACCCAAGATATGCCCCTTCGGCATAAGGATTTTTTGAGCTGATCATTTTGAGAAATGGCAGACACAGAAGAAGCTCTGAAACAGGAAGTTACGCTTTTATAGGCAACAATTACATTGATAAAGGAAACCGCCATCTGTGAGGGTGTCTCCTCCCGTACCAGGAGGAGGAGGTGACTCAACACGAGGGAATCTTGTCAGTGGAGGAGACAGCAAGCTTCCCCTGTTCACCGTGTTCCTCCGGTCACCGCCCACAACTGGCCTCCCCCACCCCTTCTCCTCTTGTCTTTAGCTACAGATGGTATTTAATGAAGCCTGAGCTCTGAGCTACTTCTGGGAGTTGCTCATTTTTCCCTGGGCGTCTCCCACATATACATGTTAATAAACTTACATTTGTTTTCTCTTGTAAACCTGTCTCCTGTTAGAGGGTTTCTGGCTGAGAACTTCCAAGTGTAGAGGAAGAATTATTTCCTCCTCCCCTACGTGACCCAAGGTCAGTGTCATTCGTAGGAAGGAGAGATGGAAACTCAGACTTCTCCTCCTTCCCTTGGGAGGTTTGCATAAACAACTACAGTCGTAAGATGATTTGTGTGTTGTAACTGGAAATGTATAAGATCGATAGTTATTCATCTCCTTCTCGGTTTACCAACTGTCTACCAGAGGTGGAGAGCTCTGTTACAAGGTAAACTGAGGCATAATAAACATTTTAAGAGTTTATTTGAGCAAAATTGATTTCAACTGGGCAGCAACAAAGCAGAAGTGTTTGGCAGCCCTGCGTGGAGAGAGGCCTAGGAAAGACCCGTGCGGAGAAACGGCAAAATAAGAAGACTGCTGATGGGCTGAAGCATAGAGCCCAGAGGACCGTGTCTGACCGGCTGTCCTTACGTTTTGACTCCTTAGCCTGAGACATTTTGGGCTTCGATCTTGCTCTGTTACCTCGGCTGCAGAAGTATTAGCGCCTCAGCCTCGTGGCCGCCCTGTGGTCACACTCCATCCTCAAGGGGATGGCCAGGATTTTGGCATTAGTGCCACCCTCGGGCACATCTGAGCTGAGTGGCTCTTGTCTCGTCATGAGACTTGTAGTTTGTGGCTCTGGGTCTCCGGAAGAGCCTGGGTTCCTCTACTCGTTGAGCCTGAGACCGCGTGATGTCCTGCTGAAGGCTGGGAGCCCGTGCTTCGAACCTGGGAGAGAACGCCGTGCCCGAGAGACCCCCGCGATGACCACGACAGAGATAAAACCAGGTGCGTGAGCCAGACCAGCTGGTATCAAATAAATTGGAGAATGTACTGGAAGGGGCATCAGCCTGGCTTTCCCAAGTGGCTCGGCTGTCATTTCCTGTGATTGTGACAACCCCAGAGGCTCCATCCAGGCGCAGTGGGCAGGTTTTCTGTGGTGCAGCCGGGCTCAGCCAGCACGCACGCTAAAGCAGTCCTATTATCTAAACCCGCTGCAGCGAGGAAGCCCAGGGACGAAGCTTTGGCGACAGATTCGACGGCCTTGGCAGTAGATCCGGCGATTGTTACCTGAGTTAAGGGGCATTGTCTTCCCTGCAGGAACAGAAAGTCACATAGTGGACCGGCAACAGGAATGATCAAGGCTTCATACCGGAGGTGACGGCGCGGACGTGTGCGGTCAGGGGAGCGGGCTGCCGCACGGCCTCTCACGTCCACGGCCGTCGGAGGTTTCCAGAGTCTGAAGGAGCCTCCTTCTCATTGAGACACGTGGCCTGGCTGCCCCCTGGGCTGTGGTCCGTGCCGGGAGGCGTGTGATCCGAACCTTGTCAGACACTGGTGCCTGTCAGAGCCTTCCCAAGAATCTGTGTCAAAATGAGGCGCTTCGCAAAGGCATCAGAACAAAGCAATAACTGCAAATGACAAAAAGACTTTCTAGAACAGCCTTGGTCACAGATTTGATGAGCGCTCATCCGACAAGGAAGTGTAGTCATTTCTGCGGCCGCCAACGACTCAAGGTCATGACTGGACAATGAGGCACGTTTCTATGATGCTCATGACGTCCGGACACCTACGGGGGTAACACACATCCGTCCATACGTGACCCAGGGGGTCCCCATCCCCCCGTGTGACAGCACTCCCCGCACTGTTAACATGTCACGTAAGCCTGCTGGGTCCTTCTGGGAAGTCTCAGAGTTCATCTGAGGTCAGGAAGGCTCCATTTAGAACTTGATTTGGGGGAAGTTGTCAAAATGTCAGAAAATTTGAACATTTGATCAAATAAGGTCACACATCATTATGAAAGAAGGCTTAATGATCTGTTGAACCACGCTGGAGGTAGAAGATGTTTCGGGCAGACACGGAAGGTCCCACAGTTATGAGTAAGCCTCGCCCTTCTGGGGCACCGATGGTCAAAGACCTGACGACGACACGCAGCACGGGACCCTCTGGGGAGACGCACGCTCTTTGCTTTCCAGGAAGTTGACCGAACAGATAAGATCTTCACAACCTCTTGTCAAGAGCAGACCGACAGTCCAAGAAAACATTGTCCTTTTAACGAAAGGAAAACACTGATTCTGCACCAATGCACTTGACAGCCGGGCTCAACCTCTAGCAACTTCATCCGTTCTGATCTCAGCCGGCCTGACCACAGACACAGTGACTTTGCCAAATTTCTTTTTCTACGAACCTGCTATGGCTTTTTTTTTCTTTTTTATCCATTCAGGTTTTGCTCCTCACTCAGGAACAACCCGTCATTCTACCTTAGGACAAAATTCTCACTTATCTCCTTAACAACAACAAAAACATACCCCTCCTCACGCAGAAAACACAGTCTATTTTCCTTACACAGTTGTTTCCTTTCAGCTTTATTATTTCTGGTGGTTTTAATTATATGAACTGATTCCAAATGTTAACCCTAAAATCCTTCATTTTTAGTGAAGGTCAAGAAAAAAAATTGTGGACTCTCGGTTAGGCTGACATTCTATAGAGCGGCTTCTTTGTAAATACATCTCGTAATTCCCAGAAGGCACATTCTTCTTCAGACAGATATTTCAAAGCGGCACAAAATTGTTTTCAAATAGGCTCAAATATTTTTAGTTCCTCTTTAATAAGAAGCCGAAAAGTAGGTAACCTTCATTTCAGTTTTTATCGTATTTGGAAAAGATCTGAATATTTAATGAATATCTATCATTTAATTTTAAGGTTTCAAGTTACCAAGAAAATTTTGGAAAATGCTCTTTTTTTTAAAGTTTCTTTATTTATTTTGAGAGTGCGGGAGGGGCAGAGAGAGGGGGGAGGGAGGGAGAGAATCCCAAGCAGGCTCTGCACTGTCAGCACAGAGCCTGGTGCGAGGCCCGAACTCGGGAACTGTGAGATCATGACCGGAGCCGAAAGCATCAAGAGTCAAGCGCTTCACTGACTGAGCGATCCAGGTGCCCCTAGATTTTGGAAAATATTTTTAAGTAGACATATCATAAAATATAATTATTCTCGGAAAGTTTATTAACTTATATCTTACATCAATTTAATTTACTTATTTTTAGCAATTATAGCTAGATCGTTCGTGAAAATTTCATGAGACATTGAACCATTCCCCATCGTCTAGTTCTCTTGCTGACAAACTCGGTACAAGAGGCGACATGAGCCGACTCGGCCTCCAGTGACTCAGGCAGCCTGGAGGTTACATGTCACGTCGCATTCGATATTGATAACTCTGAAGACAAGGCTCTTCTAGTTAAACCACCAAAACCAAGCCAGCTTTCATCTACCGAAGGTTCTCCTAGATCACACGCGCCTGCAAAACATTGGGGTAGCTTCTGTATTTTGGAAAGAATACTGAATTTTTATGACCATGTACTCTTTGCTAAGACAAGGGAGCTCCTCCCTGACAAGGGAGGTCTGCCTGAGCCCAGGCTCCTGGGAAGCGGCCACATCACCCCCTTCCGCGTGGGTGAGGCCCCCCGACCCTCTCGTGCACGCGTAGTGGACAGAAGTCCGTCTGTGACTTGAACCTGCAGACTAAGGACACGTAAAGGCCACTGAAAGGAACTTGGGAACCGCGCAGATGGGAGACGCTTGTGCACACGCACATATGCACACGCCTGCGTGTACACATGCACACTCACACACATGCAAGCGCACGCACACACACATATAAGCGCACACGTATACACACAGGCACACACACACATAGGCACATACACACGTACACACACACAGGCACACACACACGTACACACACACACAGATACACACACATGCACACGTGTCCACCTCAACTTCCGTTCATCAGTAGTGGCTCTGAAGGACGAGGGACCGGGTACAAACGACCCCTCATAACGATGCGGGAGACAATCTAACTGCTTATTTGTTGAAAGAGCCGTGTAAAGAGGAAGAACTTCCACGTAGCAACATCGGTCATCGCTTAGGATCCCGAAGTACAGTAACGTTTCAACCGTCCATCGGCTTTTCTAGGCTGCAGGCCACGTCGGTAGAGGATTTCATAGAGAATCACGGAATGTCAGATCCCTTCTGGGAAGGTCAGAGTCACAAGTCCGGCACTCCCTTGTTCTGGTAGAGTCTGCCTTCCAAATCCAAAAATGTTTACTGAATGCTGAGTGCAAAACACAGGACAAAATGCCGGTCGGACCCAGGGACGCCTGGCTGCAGACGGACAGCTGGATGCGGGGGCTCCTAGCGTCCCTCCCCTCCCCCCGCTGCCCCGTGCGGCACAGCCCAGCCTCTGCAGACACCAGTGCCGCCAGTGTGGCTGGAGGGACCCGCACGGACGCTTCCAAACCCCGACCACTGCCGACTGCAGCAGGAAAAGGCTTTTCTGTGTGGTTATTTTTATTTATTTATTTTTTTATCATTTTTAATGCTTATTTGTTTTTGAGAGCGAGAGCGAGCCCGAGCGGGGGAGGAGCAGAGACAGAGACAGGGACAGAGAGAATCCCAAGCAGGCTTCGTGCTGTCAACTCAGAGCCCACTCAGGACTCAGACTCACATGTGAGATCATGACCCGAGCTGAAGTCAGGAGTCGGATGCCTAACGGCCTGAGCCACCCAGGCGCCCCGACTGTGTGCTTATTTTTAAATCGTAAGTCACGTTCTCTGCCGCAGGGCCTGGGGACGGTGCCTGGGCTGCCGGGAGAGGGGTCAGGCCCGGTAAGCAGCTGCAGTGTGGCCGCAGCGAGGAGCCGCTGGAAGCATCCGGGTCGTGGCAGAAAGCTGCGGACAAGAAACGAGCCCGAAGGCCGCGAAAGCCACTTTCCTCTCCCCCCTCGCTCCCATCCCCCATCAAAAAACGGAGCCCGAGCCACGGCCACGGGAAGGCAGTAAGGACCACGACATGACTAACACGTCACGTTGGGAAAAGACTTGGGAGGACGGGCCTTTCTCGAAGAACCCGCCCGCAGCCTGCTTTCCCAAGAAAACCGGGTCGCGAGGTGAGGGGCAGCCTCGCTGCGGGGTTCGGAAGGCCGGCGGACACAGCAGGTGGAGGGCACTCAGGGGGACGGCTCTGTGGGAGGCCCCGGGCTCACCCTCTGGGCGCCCGCCTTGGGAATGGGGACACGGCCCCCGCGGCAGAACCCGACCTCAAAGGCCAAGCTGCCCCGCAGGTGACACGCTGTAAGCACAGGACCCTTGCTCACCTGTGAGTGGTAATCCTTCCGCCTCCCAAACACATCAGCAGCCTGATTTCTGCGCCTCCCCGCCGTGTCGTGGCCTCTGGTCCCACGGTCCCCACCCCCCCCAGCAGTGGCAGAGGCGCAGGGAGCACGCCCTGACTGAGGTACGTGGCTGCCTCCCAGACGGGGGGCGGGGTGTGGGGACAGCTGGTCCAGGGGACAGAGAGCAACGTCCAGCGTGTGGCCACCCCGGCGAGCGGGCCTCGCCGGGTCTCAGGCTGCGGGAAGGCGCCCGCCGGCTCCGCGCCGCAGGTGTCCCCGAGGCCCACACAGGGAGCCGTGTGCACGGCCAGGCCGCCTCCAGGGCCAAGCCCGCGCCCTGCTCCCCGCCTCATCGCAGCCGGGCCAGGCCCATCCCGTGCGCGGGCAGCGGGGAGGAGCCGCCACCGAGCAGCAGGTGGCCGTGGCGGGACCACCACACTCCCAAGGGGCGCCCGAGCCACGTGTGGGGCAGCGGGCGGGGGACGGCCAGCACAGAAGCGGAGAGCAGGGCCGGTGGTTTCCGGGGGCAGGTGCCTGGGTGCTGGTCTGCACTGGCTTCGGGAGGCCGGGGACGAGATCAGAGGCCTAGAAATGACTCGGAGTTTTAGGCTCATGTTTACAATTCTTCATAACAAAACGCTTTGTAGAAATATATTTTCCTTTAAAAATGTTTATTCCAGGAGGGCCTGGGGGGCTCAGTCAGCTAAGCGTCTGACTCGTTCTCAAGATGGAGCGCGCTGGGCTCAGGGCCTGCTTGAGCGTCTCTCTGCCCCTCCCCCACTCGCACACCCTCGCACTCTTTCTCTAGAAAAAATAATAGTAAAATACAAATCTTTATTCTTTTTGAAAGTAAACGCTTTTCCTAAAAAAGTGGGAACAGAATACAGGTGTATCAAACAGAGGGCGTGAGCCCGGGACGCCCACACGTCTGTCGTCCAGAGAAGGGGTTGGCCTGAGGCTGCTGCGGGCTCACGGTGTCCAGGTGCGCCCAGGGATGCACCTGCCCGCATGTTTACACGCAAGGTGCATAGCACAGGTGTGCATGATTTTTCTTGTTTCTTATTAAATTTCTTCCTTTCTGATTGGAGCGTAGTCCACACAGTGCGGCGTTAGACTCAGGTGTACAATGCAGGGGTTCGGCAATTCTACACGCCCCACGGCGCTCATCTCCACCCGCCAAGCCATCCATCTCCTTCACTTCCCGTCCCCCACACCTCCTCTCCGGCGACAAGTGTGTCCTCTGTCCTCAAGCGTCTGTGTTTTGATTTGTCCCTCTTTTTCTTTATTTATTCATTTGTTTTGTTTCTGAGCCATCGGAGGTGATTTTTTTTTCATTACAGTGGGCTTATGCTATTTTTGTTAAGAAATCAAGCGGTAATTTTCAGTAGAAGTCTTTATAAAGTGCTCTCTGCCACTCTGCGCTGTCACCCAGGCTGCCTTTCTGTGTCTTGCTGGCAGATCTTTCCCAGAGGGAGTCCGTAGCTCCCAGATAAGCTCCGTGGGGGGCCTGTAATTTGCAAACAGGTCAGGCCGCTTGCTGAGGTGAACAGAGGTCTGAGGCAAGGATTTCCCCACGGAGGACTGAGTAGAGTCGTTTGCTCTGCTTGCGAGCAAAGGCCAGCCAGGGAAACACCTGGCGTTCTCCACGACTCAAGAAGCCACGTGCCACGCGGATGACGGGAGCCCAGGAGGCACAGCACTGGGTGAATGTCCATGCGCGGCACCACTGAGTTTGGGGACATAATTCGAACTATGGATGTTTGCACATTGCGGGATCCAAGGCACAAAATTATCCTTGGAGATTTACCAAGGTGGTTTTACATCCCTGAAGCCTTGTCTGTGCAGAAAAATAATGGGTGGGAAACTACCCAGAACATTCCAGCCTGGGCACCACGTGCCCCTCGCCTGGGGATCACGGGCAAAGGTGCATTTGGCCCTTGACTGGCCCAGCTTTCCTGGCTGCTCATCGGGCTCCACGGGCCCTTCACGCAGCCTCGGCTCTGCGGGGCTCACGGGGCGTGGGCTGGGACTCTCCCCTTCCGTGGGGGCCGGGGCAAGGCGCCGGTGGAGCCGGGCGGCCTTTCTGTCACCATCATGGAGATGGGCGTGGGGGCGGGGAGCCGAGCGTGGTCCCCCTCCGCATACGATCCGTCACCTGACCTGCTTTACTGGGGCGCAGTGTGCACCCCGCCTGAACTTGGTTGATTTCTCTGTTTGCCTCGTTGCTTCCCGTCTGTTCCCTTCCGTAGTATGAGACCCCTGTGGGGGGACGGGGGCCCTCGTGTCCCATCAGCGTCCAGATACGATTCCGGGTGCTGATGGCGTTCCGACGCGGGGCAGGCCCCGGCAGGTAGCCCCAAGGACTGCAGAAGCTGGTGCTGTCCCTCAGGCAGCAGAAGGCCTGTCACGGGGAGAGGACCCTGCACGTGGAAAAAAGGCGCGTGTGTGCATGCGCGTGTATACACACGTGTGCGCTAAACCCGGTGCCCCCCTTCCCCTCCCAAATACGGGAGTGCGGGGGAGCCTGGATGGCTCGGTCGGTTGAGCATCCGACTTTGGCTCAGGTCATGATCTTGTGGTTTGTGGGTTTGTGGGTTCAAGCCCCGCGTCAGGCTCTGTGCTGACAGCTCGGAGCCTGGAGCCTGCTTTGGACTCTGTGTCTCCCTCTCTCTCTGCCCCTCCTCTCTCGCTCTCTTTCTCAAATACAATAAAACATTAAAAACGATTTTTAAAAGTATACATCCAAATACAAGAGTACGGCGCGGGGAGTTTCCCTCTGGTTCCGTGGCGGGCACACTCGGCGGGCACACTCGCTGGTGGGCACACTCGCTGGCGGGCACACTCGCTGGCGGGACACACGAAAGGGGTCACGAGCGGTAACTGGCCCACCGTCTCCTTCTCTCGGGCACAAGGTGAGGGTGGCCATTCTTTCGAGAAGCCGTGGGCCGGGGGCTCTGCCGGTTCCTGTGGAGACGCGGGCGCACAGTCAGGCCTCTCGCACAGCCGGGCAGGAATGAGTGCGAGGGACGGGGGGGGGGGGGGGGGGGGG
>PISW01017202.1:0-11000 GCA_004023785.1 Mungos mungo
ACCATAACTCATGGAGAAGTGTCCCCAACAAAATATTAGTGAGAAAACAATTCTAGCATAAGTAACAGATAGTATTATATTTGTTTCAGGTGTACAATATAGTGGTTCAAAAAACCCTTAATCCCCTTCACCTAATTCATCCATCCCTCCACCTACTTCCCCGTTGTCAACCAATAGTTTGTACTCTGTTATTTAAGGATTTGGGTTTTGTTTGTTTGTCTCTTTCTTTGTTCATTTGTTCGGTCCCTAAATTCTGCCTACAAGTGAAATAATATGCTATTTGTCTTTCTCTCTCTGACTTATTCTACTTAGCATTATACACTGTAGATCCATCTATGTTATTGCAAATGGCAAGATTTCATTCTTTTTTATGGCTAAGCACTAATAGTGCTTTGTATGTGTATGTATACATACACATATCTACTTTATCTTCCATATGTTTTTTATCCATTCATCTATGGATGGACATTAGATTTCTGTCATATCTTGGCTATTGTAAATAATGCTGCAGTGGATCTAGGGGTGACTATCTTCTCAAATTAGCATTTTTATTTTCTGTGGGTACATATCCCATAGTGAAATTCCCGATCATATGATAATTCTAATTTTAATTTTTGGAGGAACCTCCATACTATTTTATATGGTGGCTGTGTCAGTTTGCATTCCCACCAACAGTGCATGAGGGTTCTTTTTTATCCACATCCTTGCCAGTGCTGTTTTCTTGTGTTTTTGATGTTAGCCATTCTGACAAGTGTGAGGTTAATGGAAATAGTTTTAAGGATGCTTATGGTATTAAAATAAGTTACACACACATCCCCTAAGGCAAGGGAATCAAGAACCAAAATAAACTATTGGGACCTCATAAAGATTAAAAGCTTATGCACTGCAAAGGAAACAATCAAGAAAACTAACAGGCAACCAATGGAATGGGAAAAGATAGTAGCAAATAGTATATCAAATAAAGGGCTAGTATCCAAAATCTACAAAAACTCACCAAACTCCATACCCGAAAAATGAATAATCCAGTGAAGAAATGGGCAGAACACCTGAACAGGCACTTCTCCAAAGAAGACATCCAGATGGCCAACAGGCACACGAAATGATGCTCAGTGTCACTCATCATCAGGGAAATACAAATCAAAACCACACTGAGATACCACCTCACACCGGTCAGAGTGGCTAAAATGAACAAATCAAGAGACTATAGATGTTGGTGAGAGTGTGTAGAAAGGGGCACCCTCGTACACTGTTGGTGGGACTGTAAACTGGTACAGCTGCTCTGGAAAACAGTATGGAGTTTCCTCACAAAACTATCAATAGAACTCCCCTATGATTCAGCAATAGAGATTTCCCTAAGGGATACAGAAGTGCTGATGCATAGGAGCACATGTATACCCTAGTGTTCAAAGCAGCACTTTGAACAATAGCCAATCATGGAAAGAGCCTAAATGTCCATCAAATGATGAATGGATCAAGAAGATGTGGTTTATCTATATAATGCAATACTACATGGCAATGAGAAAGAATGAAATCTGGCCATTTGTAGCAACATGGGTAGAAACCGAGGGTGTCATGCTAAGTGAAAAAAGTCAGGCAGAGAAGGATAGATACCATATGTTTTCACTCATAGGTCTAAGAGGAGAAACCTAACAGAGGACCATGGGGAGGGGAAAGGGGTAAAGAGGGGAGGGAGGGAGGCAAATAATGAGAGGCTCTTGTTGCTGAAAACAAACTGAGGGCTGAAGGGGAGGAGGTAGTGGGAAGAGGGGTGATGGGCATGGAGCAGGACACTTTTGAGGAAGAGCACTGGGTGCTATATGGAAAGCAACTTGACAATAAACTATAAATAAAATAAAATAAGTCTCACAGTGCTAAAATTAAACCACATTAGGTACCAGAAACTATTATTTAACTAGATTTACCCTATGTTGAGTTATGACTTGACAAAAATGTCCTAGACTTTTTGTTTAGCTCTTATTTTTACTGTATTCTATGTAGCTAATACACTGTACATCCAAATCCTTGTATTGTGCCCTGTGAAGAATCATAAATAGCCAACCAAGGCGATTAGTCTGTTTCTTTAAAGACACATACTGCACTTTGACTTCCTTCATATTTGCATCTTAATCAGACAGTAAGTCTCAGTAGAGAATTAATGGCTTATAGTGTTAATGCCCAAAGCAATCTGTGATCTCTGTTACACATGTATCAGTTGTTTCAACTCAGTAATGCAAAATAGACCTTTGTCTTTTTTTTTAGAAATTGAATTACATATAGAGGGATCAGTGGTCATAGATACTAAAATTTCACTCACTTGATATTAACTTCAAAACAAAATTGAAACCACTTGCTAAAACACATTCTTAAATATGACTACTGCATTTTGTGGTGAGTAGTGTTTAAGGTGGAAATGGGTTTTGATTATATTAGTTTTTTTAATTCAACCTAGCAAATTTTCAGAGAAATAGATCACTCATATTTTGTTAAGGGAAGTTACACTTCACTGATGGAATTTGACTCTGATTTACAATTTCTGACTACCATGTTCAGTGCCAAAGATTTTCCTCAGAGCAGTCTTCATCTCCTTGTTCCTGAAGCTATAAATTAGAGGGTTACAGAGGGGTGTTATCACAGAATAAAACAAGGTTACAATTTTCTGCATTTTCACTGAGTGTCGTATTCCAGGTGTAACATGCATCACCATAACAGAGCCAAAAAACAGGATCACTACTGCTAGATGAGAAGCACAGGTGGAGAACGCCTTGCTTTTGCCTGCTGCTGAGGGCATCCTTAGCACGGCCACAATCACCAGAGCATAGGAACACAGAACAAAGAGAAAAGTTCCAATCATAAAAATAACATTGATGGTAGAATAAATGAACAGTGTCATGGTGTCTTCAGAACAGGACAGCATCATCAGTGGGACAGGATCACACATGAAATGGTTGATGGTATTTGGGCCACAGTAGGGTAAGTGTGAAATGAGAACAACTTGGCTTAGGACGACAATGAACCCGCATGACCAGCCAAAGATGGCAAGGCCAGTGTACAGCTGTTTCGTCATGATGCGTAGGTAATGCAGAGGGCGACAGATGGCAAGGTACCTGTCAAAGGCCATGATGCAAAGGAAGAGGCCCTCATCACATCCGAAAGAGAAGAAGAAGTAGAACTGTGCAAAGCAGTTCACAAAGGAAATGGACTTGCTTGTGGACAGGAAGTTGGCCAACATGTTAGGGACGGTCGTGGTGACATAACATATTTCCAGGAGAGAGAAATTGCCCAAGAAGATGTACATGGGAGTGTGAAGACGCTGGTCCCACCTCACTGCACAGACAATGGCTGTGTTCCCCATGAGGGTCAGGGTGTAGACAACTGAGAAGAGCCCGAAGTAGAGGAGCTGCATCTGTGGGCTTGAGGGAAAGCCCATGAGGATGAAGTGGCTAACGGAGTTGGTGGTTTCTGTGCCAGACACATTCATTGGTCTGCAGGACATGGAGATGACTTGGTTATTGCTGGAGTATCTTACTGGAGTATGCTGGTTCTCCCTGGAAACACCAATTCTTGACCATTTTTTGATAAAGTAATAAACCATGAGGTTTGTGTTAATGCAGCAGAGCTGTGAGGCTCACAACCTGCACCCCAAAGCATGATTTCATTTTGATAAGATGTAAGTAATACTATAAATAAAAACATGGTGTGGGGCTATCGTTAAACCAGGTCAGGAGACTGGATTATATTTTAGGAGTGCAAAATTGATATTTCTTTCTAAAGCATAATGTAAAACTATTATAATTAGTAATATTGATAAGAATAGCAAATGAATTTCTACTTATATTAAGACATTTCAAAAAGTTCCTTTTCACAGAGACAGTGAAGGGACTCAAGGAATATTCTTTTTTGGTTGTTTATGCTACTGCCAAGTGATGACCAAAATGGCTCTCTCATAGATGGTTCACTGCATGACTGATATGTTTGGTAAATAAAAAAATGTTTTCTCTCTATCCAACCTTTTGTATTGAGCTTCATAGCATGGGGAAGAGCCTTACACTTTGGCACCTAAAATTCCTCCCAGTTTGTTGTTACTGAATCATGGCTTAACTTGTACATGTGTTTTTTTCTTTAGAGATATACTCTTGGCTATCACATTTAGCATCTTATGTGGAAGGACTTCTGTTTTGCTCATGGGGCTGTGTAGACTGTGTCAAATTTGAATGCAAGCTGGTGGTTCAGTCTATATGTTTCCTATAGCATTTATATCATATCAGATGACAGTGTAGGGCAGGTACAAGGATTTCCCCAATCAGAAGAATTTGTGTGTGTGTGTGTGTGTGTGTGTGTGTGTGTGTTTTTCCTTGATGTGATTGTACGGTAAGATTTTTTTTTTTTAAGATTACTTAGGATTTATATCCTGTAGAACTCTGTGATTTTCTCATTGAGTTTGTTATGTAGGATCTGAGAAAAGATTAAATGCCATCTTTTATATGGAGAGCAAGGTGTGGAACTAGTGAGTGGTGCCTATTCACCTAGAAATGAAAAATAGAGTGTCTTTAACTTAACTATATGTAAATTGTACTTAAGTATGTAAAGTGAAGACAGAATATGAAGAAGCAAAGAGAAAAGGTATAATATTACTCTTAATGTAAGAGGCAATTGATACTCTTAAGTTTCAAAAATCTCTTACCTATGGTGTGCCCACAAATTATCCTCCTGCATTCTTTTGAAGAAAAGAATATACGTTTAATATACCTATCAGGTTTTAGTGGCTATCTGCACAACTCATTTGACTGGATTTTTAAAACTCAAATTTTTGTCCATTTTACTCTGGCCTGTGTCATAATACATTGGGTCTTACTCCAAGCTCTCTTAATTAAGATTTTGATTGGCAATGGGACACTAACAGTGGTTTATCAAATCAGTATCAATACTCACCCTATTTGTGCCTCCCGTTACAGTATTTCTTGGGAATACTAACTGTATACAGTCAAAATCCAAAAAGGAACCTTTAAATACAAGGAACATCACACAGATGCTGAATGGCTTTGTCCTTAAAGGCAATTATTTCACACAAAGTCAAGGCATATTATATTAGACCGAAAACAATATATGACTTAGATATTATATCAGTGGAATCATAGATATGTTGTATTTTCTCTATCATGCAGCAAAATTCTTCATTCATCTTCCTCTAGTAATTTATTAGTTACACATTTTCACACACAACCCTCAGGCCCCTCTTGTAAAAAGTACTTATCTATATTTTCAAGGGATAAGGAATCTAGATAAATATATTCCCCTATATTGGGGTAAACAAGAGAAAAAGTAATACTTTTCAAACTTTCCCATCTGAATTTTATGCGAATCAGACATTTGTATTTTTAGATCAAACAGAAAGCAATTGCCAGCAAATCCGTTTCTGCAGAAAATTCAGCATTTGTAATAGGGCATGCAACGTTTTAACTCACTCCTTGGATATATACCAAGAAAAAGAAATGTCGGAAGGGAAGTAAAATATTACCGCAGAGTGAAAAGCATGTGAGGGACTTCAGAAGAATTGGAGATTGCAGTTTGTAACCTTCCATCAATTGCAAAGAGTAAATTTTAAAAGATTGTTTTCTCCTTAGCTGCAAAGCTCACATTTATGGTTTACTTAAAGCCTAAGTGAAGGTATGATCTATATATATTTCTTTGCATCAATATCTTTTGAGATTTGGGACTCTCTCCCATGATATTTTTAAAGTATTTCTTCAACTGATGAGCTTGTTTTGAGTTTTATTTATTTCCAATGAAATCCCAGGCCCTACTATTCCCTGGGGATTGGTGCATTGTAGAACTAGGTTCTTACCTTTTCTTATGCTTTTTCTAAACAGGCATTGCCAAGTGTTCCTGGGGAATAATTAAAAAGTAACAGAGCTTGCTGTAATAGCTATAATATGAAGATGCACCTTTGAGTTCCCTGTTTCTGTTTTGAAGAAGGAAAATTCTTCCCTTATCAGTATTCACTCTCAGATTTGTTTTTTTAGAGACATTTCAGTCACAATTCTATCATATCTATTAGTGCTAACACTGGTATGCGTTTATTTAACAAATATTTATTGAGTGCTTACCAGACACTGAGAATATATGTAGGCAAACAAAATAGAAATAAGTTCTTGCCTACATAGAACAATTCAGTGGGGTATGGAAAGCAACGGAAGATAAACAGCATCAGTAAATGAACTATAATTTTTTTCATTTGGGAAAAGTTATGTGGTAATTGAATGAATCAGAAATAGGGCAGGACTTTTATTTTATTTTTTACTTTTATTTTTTATTTTTTATTTAAATTCTAGTTAACATACAGTGCAATATTGGTTTCAGGAGTAGAGTTCAGTGATTCATCACTTACATACAACACCCATTGCTCATCATATCAGGTATCCCCCTTAACACCCATCACCTGTCTAGCCCATCTCCCACCCAACTCACTCCATCAAGCCTCAGTTTGTTCTCATAATAGTCTTTCATGGTTTGTTTCTCCTTTCTTTGCATCATCCCATATGTTAAATTCCACATAGGAGTGAAATAATATGGTATTTGTCTTTCTGTGACTGACTTATTTTACTTAGCTTAATACAATGTAGTTGTATCTACATCATTGCAAATGGCAAGATTTCATTCTTTCTGATGGTGGAGTAATATTCCCTGGCATATAATATATATATATACACACACACCACATCTTCTTTATTCATCAATCAGTAGACATTTGGCTTCTCTCCATAGCTTGTTGAAATACTAATTTCCTTATAGATATTCTATACTAGCCCTTTATCTTATATGTCATTTGCAAATATTTCCATCTATTCTATGGTCTGCCTTTTGGTTTTGTTGAATGTTTACTTCATCATGGAGAAGCTTTTATCTTGATGAATTCCCAATAGTTCATTTTTTCTTTTATTTCCCTTGCTTCTGGTGACATGTCAAGAATGAAGATGCTACAGCCGAGGTCAAAGAGGTTGCTACCTATGTTCTCCTCTAGGATTCACAGTTAGTTTGGTCATCCATTTTGAATTTATTTATGTATATGGTATAAGAAAGTGGTTCAGTTTCATTCTTTTGTATGTTGCTTTCCTGTTTTCCCAATGACATTTGTTGAAGAGACTGTCTCCCCCCCCCCCACTGGACTTCTAATTTTATTTATTTAGAACAATTTTTTCAATGTTTATTTAGTTTTGAGACAGAGAGAGACAGATTGTGAACAAGGAAGGGGCAGAGAGAGAGGGAGACACAGAATCTGAAACAGGCTCCAGGGTGTGAGCTGTTCAGCACAGAGCCCAACGCGGGGCTCAAACCCACAAACTGTGAGATCACGACCTGAGCTGAAGTCGGACGCTTAACCGACAGAGCCACTCAGGTGCCCCTGGACTTCTAATTTTAAATAAGGTCTTAAAGCCTAACAGAGGTACTAACATTTGAGCAGATGCTTGAAAAAGTGAGGGAAAACACCAAGAGGATATCAAGAGAGATTTCAGGTGGAAGGAACAGCTAATGATAGGAATATTTTAAGTATGTCAGTGTGCTGAAGTTGTGTAACCTGGGGAGATGGCTTCTCTCTGGCATCTACTCCTTGTTATCTTTTTTCCTTTGTATCGCATATGTACTTCAGGGTAGTCTTTTTTACTTAAAATATTTTTCACTGGATTTATTGAGCTATACTTGACATATAATATGTAGCAACAATGTATAAGCTCCAGGTGTAGAGTGTACTGATTTGACACATTAACATATTGTGTAATGATTCCCACCCTAACAGTACCTACCAGCGTCATCACCTCACATAATTATCCTTTTTCTCTAGTGGTGAAAATATTGAAGATCTACTCTCTTAGCAACTTTAATTATATAGTAAGCATTGTTGACAGTAATCAGCATGATGTACCTTAGATCTCGAAAATGTATGTATTGTATAACTGGAAATTTGTATCCTTAGATAAACATCTTCCCCCTTTCCCCTACCTCACAGACTCTGGCAATCACCAATCTGTTCTCTGTTTCTGTGAGTTTACATTTTTGAGATTCTCTATACAAGTGATGTACAGTATTTGTCTTTGATTTACTTCACTTAGGATAACATCCTCATGGTCCCGCTGTGTTCTCACAAATGGCAGAATTTCCTTTTTTCTCATGGCTGAATAATATTCCATTATATATAGCCATATATTTTTATCCATGCATCTGTAGATGGAAATTTAGTTTGTTTCCATAACTTGGGTATTGTGAGTAATGCTGCAATAAACATGGGTGTGCAGATATCTTTAACATAGTGATTTAATTTTCTTCAGATATATACCCAGAAATGAAATTGCTGGATCACATGATAATTCTTTTTATTTTTTGAGGAAACTTCATACATCGTTCATGGTGGCTGTACCAGTTTGCACTGTCACTAACAATATACTAGGGCTCTCTTTTCTTTTCTTTTATATTCACACCAGTACTAGTTATCTCTTATCTTTTTTTAAATTAAGAAAATTTTTTTTGAGAGAGAGAGAGAATACAAGTGGGGTAGGGCAGAGAGAGGGAGCCACAGAATCCAAAGGAGGCTCTAGGCTCTGAGCAGTCAGTGTAGAGCCTGACGCAACGCTTGAGCTCCCAAATGTGAGACTGTGAACTCAGCCGACATCAAACATTTAATGAACTGAGCCACCCAGGCACCCCATCTCTTATCTTTTTGATGCTGGCCGTTCTCACAGGCATGATATACCTTTTGTGGTTTTCATTTGCATTTCCCTGATGATTAGTGATGTTGAGTACCTTTTCATGTACCTGTTGTTGTTTGTATATCTTTTTTGAAATCAGCCTATAAAGATCCTGAGCCCATTTTTATGTTTGTTTATATATATTTATACTTTGTTTTAGTTGTATGAGTTCCTTATATATCTTGGGTATTAACCCTTTATCAGATGTAGAGTTTGTAAATATTGTCTCCCATTCTGCGGGTTGTCTTTGCATCTTAGTTAATTGTTCCCTTACTATATAAAAGCTTTTAGTTTGATATAGTTCCACTTGCTAAATTTTACTTTTGTTGCCTATGCTTTTTTTTTAAAATCAAGCCCAAACCCAAAAAATCATTGGTAAGACTATAAGGAAATTTTCCTCTGTGTTATCATCCATGACTTTTATGGTTTCAGGTCTTTTGTTTAAGCCTTTAATCTGTTTGGAGTTGATTTTTGGGTATGGTGTAAGAGAAAAGTCCGTTTATTGTTTTGCATGTGAATACCTAATTTTTCATTTTGCTTTCTTAAAGAGACTATCTTTTCCCCATTACGTATTCTTGGTACCCTTATCATAGATTAGTTGGCCACATATGCATGGTTTTATTTCTGGGGTGTGTATTCTGTTCCAATGGGCTGTGTGTGTGTTTATGTCAGTACTATACTATTTTGGTTACTGTAATTTTGTAACCTAATTTGGAACCACAAAGTGTGACACTTCCAGTTTGTTCTTCTTTTTCAAAATTGGTTTGGTTATGTGGGGTCTTTTGTGGTTCCATACAAATTTTAGATTATTTTTTTCTATTTATGTGAAAAGTGCCATTGGAATATTGATAGGGATTGTATTGAACTAGACTGCTTTGAGTAGTCTGGACATTATAACAGTTCTTACAATTCACAAACATGGGCTATCTTTCCTTTTATTTGTGCCCCTTCCAGTTTCCTTCATCAATATATTACAGTTTTCAGTATAGAGATCTTTTTACCTCCTTGGTTAAATTTATTCCTTTGTATTTTATTCCTTTTGATGCTCTTGTGAGTGGAATTGTTAATTTCTTAATTACTTTTTTGGACATCTTACTGTTAGTACATAAAAACACAACTGATTTTTTTTGTATATTGATTTTGTATTTTGCAACTTTACTGAATTAATTTATTAGTTCTGCAGTTTTGTAGGATTGTAGTTGTATGGGATTTGAGCCAGATCATGTGGCTGCTGCTTGGTCTGCAGTGGAGTCTGATGTCAGGACTGTTTGCAGAGTTTGGGGCAGGTGTGGATCCTTTCTGATTCTTGGATGGGGGAACTGCCTCAGGACCATGGTCTATAGGTCTGGTGCTGAGACAAGTGTCTGCTTCAGGGTCTGTGGTTGTATCTGCAGGTGACATGACTGTTACCAGATGCAGGGATAGAGTTTCTCTCACTGGGTCCCTGCAAAGGCCCCTGCCCCATGTCTCTGGGCGAGTACCTAGGGAGGGAGGATTGACATAAAAAAAAAAAAAAACAGCTGAGAAGGGCTATAGCCAAATCACAGGACTAATTCAGTCTCTGCAATCGAGATGGAGATAAGCCAGCTGACCTCTGGGAGCACTGATGGATATGTCTTCCACCAGTTCTCTGAGCAGGCAGAATTTCAGACTGGCTGGGCAGAGCTGGAGCCAAATTAGAGACTGCTTCAGGTCTATATCCAGGACCATAGCTAGATTAATTTTCTGTGCCAGATGTATTTTTGAAGAGCAGCTTAACATAGGCTAAGTAAATACTATGGAGACATTGATCTGCTCTTTCCCACATTATCAGAAAAAAAGAATCAGAGAGAATTCTTACTTACATGGACTAGGTGGCATGGCTATGTTTATCCTCCCACCTGCTATGGCAGTATCGTCCAGTAAGAGCCTGAGTGGCAGACATTGTGCAGAACATCACACTAGCCCACTATGTCGAGGACATCATGCTAACTGGATTAAATAATCAAGAAGTGGATAATGTATTGGAAGAGGGTAAAGAAAGCCCTATAAGGATGCAGAGTTCTATCATATTAGTAAAACAGATGTTTTTCTAGAATACTGGGATAAATAGCATCAATGCTGTCCCTTAGTGACATCACCACACCGTCGGGTGGCTGGTATCCCCTTCGGAGAAGTCTGATTTTCAGCTTCATAGATTTTTATAATTCCAAATTTTTTTCTTGTTGCCTCAGAGCTAAGAGTGGCATCTGACTCATGCAATTTCCAGCTTAGTATTTCTTG
>PISW01017203.1:0-11013 GCA_004023785.1 Mungos mungo
GAGGGGTGAGGGGGAAGGGTGAGGAGGAGGAGGGGTGAGCGGGAGGGGTGAGGGAGGGGTGGGGAAGACGGGTAAGAAGGAGGGATGAGCGGGAGGGGCGAGGAGGAGGGGTGAGCAGGAGGGGTGAGTGGGAGGGGCAAGCAGGAGGGGTGAGCGGGAGGTAGCCAGGTAAAGCTTCCGAACGCCCAGAGAAGAAACGGGGAAAGTCTTTCCTGTGTGGGACGGAAGCAGCACTAAATATAACGGAAAAACTCTGTAAGTTGAATTTCATGGAAATGTAACACTTCTGCTGTTTGAGACAAGAAGGCGGGCCCCAGATGAGGAGACTATAATCTTAGTGTGCACTCGCTTCTAGAACACAGAACAGGAAAACTCACTAGGAAGGTGAACACCCTGCTTTACAAAATGGGCAGAAGATCTGAGCAGACACCTCCCCAGAGGAGAGACGCGGTGACGGACGGGTGACGGGATGGCAGCGTCATCAATCGGCAGGATGTGCAGTTAAGCCGCTCAGTAGAGTGACTGCTGCTTCTTTCTTAAAAGTTTATTTTTTTTGACGTCATCTCTCTACTGAGCGTGGGGCTTGAACTCACAGCCCGGAGATCAAGAGTCGCGTGCCCTGGCTGAGCCAGCTGGGCACCCAGAATGCTAATATTCAAAGACGGACAGCACGGGGCCCCTGACTGTCTCAGTCCGTTCAGCACCTGACTTCAGCTCAGGTCATGATCTCGAGGTCCATGGGTTCGAGTCCTGTATCTGTGCTGACGGCCCGGAGCCTGGAGGCTGCTGTGTCTCCCCTTCTCTCTGCCCCTCCCCCCGAATAAATCAACACTGAAAAAAAAATAAAGACGGACAATACTAAGAATCAGGAGGGTGTGGACCATCTGACAATCGTACACTCTGTTAGCTGGCATGTGAAACCGCACGGTTTCCTGTGAAAGGCCTGGCAGTTTCTCAGGAAGCTGAACGTGCGTGCACAGCGAGCCGCTGCTCTGCTCTAGGGGTTTACCCACGAGAACCGAACGTTCGTAGCCACGAAGACCTCGTACGGGAGTATTTGTCATAAGCGTTACTCCTGAGAGCCCCAGACCAGAAACCGCCCGGTGCTCCGCAGCAAGCGCGTGGCCGGCAAACGGTGGCACCTCCATTGGGAGGGGTGCGGCTCAGCGGGCAGAGGAAGGGACGGCCAGTTCACGCGTCACCTTGGAAGAGTCACAGAGACGCCGGGCTGAGTGAAAGCAAAGCGTGCGTCCCCGGATGATTCCGTGTGTGCGGAGTTCTTGGCCGGGCCTCGGCCACCCGTGGGGAGGGCGGCTGGCTGCTGAGGGCACCCGGGAAGGTTCTGGGGTGAGAGAAGGTCTCCGTATCTTCCCCGGGGCCCTAGTGACACAGCCGTGCGCCCTTGTCAAATGTCATGGAAGCGTTTACTTAAAAGAGGCACATTTTATGTTACACGTGACACGTCAGCAACGTTGACTTAGTAGAAACAGGGGGCGCCTGGGCGGCTCGGTTGGTTGAGGTTCCGACTCTCGGTTTCAGCTCAGGTCCTGATCTTGGGCTCGTGGGGTCGGGCTGTGGGCTGGCCGTGCTGGGCCTGCTTGCGAGTCTCCCCCGCCCTCTCCCTCTGCTCCTCCTCCGCTTGTGCTCTCTCTCACTCTCTAAATTAGTAAATGAAGTAAAAATTTTAAAAAGTGGAAACAACAAAATAAAAAGCATATAGGACACCAAGCAGCCTGTCCCTGGAGACCGGGCTCCTCGTGAGCACCCCGAGCCGCCTGGTCTCCCGGATCGGGGTTCACTTTATGTCCTGGGCCTGCGGCTGCCAGTCGCCCCGGAGTCTCTGGAGGCAGGAGGAAATTTGCATAAGTGACGATCTCTATGTGTCTGTGTATATGCGTGTGTGCGCGTGCACGTCTGCGTGTATGTTGTGCGTCTGTAGGAGCACACACACGCACGTGGACTATGGCCCCAAGACTGTGGCGACTTCGGAATTCTCGGAGGCACAGGGCAGGTGGAGCCGGGGATCACCTCGGTCCTGCTCTCCAGGAGTTCAGGCCTCCGGTCTGCCTCCCGCTCCCGCGGCCACGGGTCGGGTCGGGCCGGCGGAGGCTGTGGGCGTCCGGGCCCGAGCCGCCCCGCCGCCGCCTCCAGGCTGGCTTCCCCACGCGCTCGATGGCCGTTTCCGTCAGTCGCCCGTCCAGCCGGGGCGCCGCGCGCGTGCGAGACGGGCCCCGTTGTGCTTCAGGCTGTGCGTGCCCGCGCTAACCCTGCGCCCTGTTCGTCTCTGTTCTGTCCTCCCCAGGGCTACCTTCCTGCCAACGTGGACCGGAGGCCGGCCACGCTGCAGAGGAAGCAGAAGGAGTACTTCGCGTTCGTCGAGCACTATTACGACTCCCGGCACGACGACGCCCACCAGGACACCTACAGGCAGGTGGGCGCCCGTCTGCCCTCGTCCCTCGGGGCCCCGGCCGGTGGCGGTCTGCGGGAGGAGTGGGCCTAGCGCGTCCCTAACGGGCCCGCAGATCGGGGTTCGCTGACGCACGGATGAGGAACGGTGTCAGTGAGCCGCTGTCAGCCCCCTGGGCCCGCGCAGGCCCGTCGCTGCTCCGACGGGAGGAGGGCGGTCTCGGGGGGCCCCGTGGGCCCTGGACTCTCCGGGGCCCGCAGGGGTGGGGTGTGGGTCGACGGGAGCCACCTGGCCAGCTGGACTCGGGGTGCGGGGGCGGTTCACTCCGCAGCAAAACGTGTAGCCAGCGAATCATTCCTGCCACCTCGTTTAACACAAAATGGGTGTAATTATGGCTTCTCGAACAGTTGACAGCCTGTCTAACGGGAAGAATACTTAAAATCGATTTACAGTTTACAGCACATTCAGAACTGGCCGTCAGCGAAGCTCTCTGAGGCCTTTATCGTTCCTACTGTCCTTGTAACGTGTGAGCATTCAGAGTGGTTAGTGCTGCCCTCACCCATTCATTCATTCTTGTGCTGCGTGCAAACAAGAAGGCAGTTCTTTTTTTTTTAATTTTTAAATGTTTTATTTATTTTTGAGAGAGGGAGAGACAGTGTGAGCAGGGGAGGGGCAGAGAGAGAGACACACAGAATCCAAAGCAGGCTCCAGGCTCTGAGCTGTCAGTACAACAGAGCTTGATGTGGGGCTCGAACCCACAAACTGCGAGATCCTGACCTGAGCTGAAGTCGGACGCTTAACCGAGTGAGCCCCCCAGGCGCCCCAAAAGCAGTTCTTAATTGGTCACCCTGTGTCCTGACTTTCCTGAGAGATGTCAGCACTTCTCCACCTCTCTTTGTCACCTTGGGGTCGGTCTGTTACAAAGGTCCCAAGACAGGCCTTCCCTCTGACTGATGACCCACAGTTCTTTAAGGGGAGTGGATTCTGGAACAGTATCTTCCTCATGGAGGGGATTCGGGGCTCGGAGGGCCGTTGCACGCCTGAGAGGGAGGACCGGGAAGAGGGCCCGGAGCCTGCTGCCCCTGCCCGTGGGGCCCCGCGCTGCTGCCCGGCACTCTGGGAAGTGGACGTAAGAGAGGTTGCATTCGGATCTGGTCGGGGAAGTAGTGGCTGACCAGGTTTATCTTTCCACTTCACTAATTTAATTTATTTATTTATTTAAAAATTTTTAGTTTATTATTGAGACAGAGGAACAGAGCATGAGTGGGGGAGGGGCAGAGAGTGGGAGACACAGAATCGGAAGCAGTTCTAGGCTCCGAGCCGTCAGCACAGAGCCTGACACAGGGCTCGAACCCACGAACCGTGAGATCATGACCTGAGCCAAAGTCGGAGGCTTAACCGACTGAGCCCCCCAGGCGCCCCCAACTTCACTAATTTTAGATGAAGGCCCCTTTGGTATTGTTTTGAATGTATTTTTGATGAATTTTTATTTAAGGAAAAGACTTCCAGAGGATGACACCCAGCATCTGTGAGATTTAGCAAACTGTGTGTTTTTATGAATTTCTTGAGGGAAAGGTAATTAAAAGCAGGTCTCATGCATCTCTATTCAGTTACTGTGATAGGTAATAAAAAGCTTTCATATTGTTGTGAATTCCCCAAATGTTTCTGCATTAACATTGCGGAGACAACCGTAACCCGTGGCGGTGACGTCAACTCAAGGCCCACGCCCTGGGGGTGGACGCCGTGCTGCCCTGTGCGGCCGCCTCCCGACTCCCGGTCTGGTTCGGGGCCCGGGAGCCCTGGCGTCTCCCTGTGGCCCTTCGCGGGGTCCCCGCCCTCCCACAGCCCTCTGTCCTCTGTGCACCTGCGTCCGTGTCCACTGGAAGGTGTCCTGTCCCGGGCACACGGAGTCCGTCAGATCAGAGACTCCTGCGGTGTGCCCGCCCCATGCCGGGGTTTCTGTGACCGCCGTGACCCCTCCCCCGCACCTCAGTCCCCCACATGGGAGCAGGTGGCCCTGGGGGCACGCACAGCCCTGCGTGTCCATCCCTGTCTCGTTGGCACGGATGATGGCAGGCGTAGGCACGGTGCCTGCCGACCAGTCCATGAGAGTGGGATGGCACAGGAGCCGTGTTCAGAGGGCAGCCCTCGCGGGCGCCCTGGCGCAGGGGCTCTGATGGGCTGGGGTCGTCTGGGCCCGGGCTGGACCACTGCCCGCGGGCCTCCGGGCGGCAGGTCACACTCCCGTCTTCCCTTCTTCCATTCCTCCCCGTGTTGCTCCGGGGACCTGGCGCTGACGGGTTCCTCCAGGCTGCCCCCCCCAACCTTCCTGCCCGCTGTCCTTCGTTGCTGCCCCCTGCTCCGTGCTCCCCGAACGCCGAGTCCACTAGCTCCAGCCCCTGCTGGTCCTCCCCCCAGTCCTCCCTGGGTGGATGCTGCCGCTGGGCTGCTGGCACCCAGGTTCTCGCCGAGGGAGGAGCTCCAGGCAGGGACCTGTCGGTGGGGAAACGGCTGCCACACCTTGGGTGCGTCCACCAGGGACACCTCTGGGGGGTGCGGCAGGCACCTCCTGAGGAGGACACAAGCCCCGGCCTTGGTGACGCGCCCGGGCTGTGTGCTCGCAGGGCAGAGTGAGGACGCCGTCCTGGTCTGGCGGTCATGTGCTGACGGGAACGAACCTGACGTGACCCCTTGGCGTTAGGACGTGCCCGTCTTCCTTCAGCCTCTGTGGCCGGTTCCTGGGTCACTGGGGATGGGCGCAGTGTTGGCCAGTGGGGGCTGTGCCCGGGGGACATTGGGTGCCAGCCCCTGGTGCCAGCCCAAGCCCGGGCATCTGCCTCGTTGCCGCTCGCACCTGCGGTGTTGTTGTCCGCGGCGCCAGGCGGCGCTCGAGCCGGGAGCAGCCGGTACCGGCAGAGGTTTAGGTGTTTAAGTGCTTCCTTGGGAAAGTGCCCGCGGTCCCCATGGACTCTGTGAAGTGGAGAAAAGTGTGGCCTGGGTGCCAAGAAGCAGCTGTCACAGCCAGAAACTCAAACACTATTGATGTGCCCCAACCGCCCCCGAGCCGGAGGCCGGGAGTCGATGTTCACTAATTGCTGTGGATCATGTCACCAAAGAGCCGAGGGCCCGCTCTCCTGCTAATCAGGCAGCAGCAGGTGTTTGCCTGGGCAGCGGAGGCCCTGGCACTGGGACCGGGGGCGGGGCGTTCAGCTGGAACCCGCCCCCTCCTCTGGAGCAGCTCTGCGAGGAGCCGCGGGTTCCAGGGCGGGAGCGGGTTCGAGTCCAAGGTCAGCGCGTGGCTGCTGTGGGGCATCGCTCCTCCAGTCACAGCACTTCTGGCGACACATCTCGTCCTTCAAAGTAACGCCTCTCTCCCCTGCACCCCCAGATCCACATAGACATCCCTCGAATGAGCCCGGAAGCATTAATCCTGCAGCCCAAGGTGACGGAGGTAAGAGCCGGGGCCGGGAGTCAGTGGACGGAGTCTCCCCGGGCTGGGGTGGCGGGTGCCCACGGGCCCAGCGACGTGGTTTGTGCGGTTGGGGTGCTTCACCCACAGCACGTGGGGGTGGCCCTCGAGAGCATCATTGCAGACAGGAGTCCTGTTTTGTGTGTGGTATGGACGCGGGTACATGTGCCCGGGGTGTGTGCCCGCGTGCCCTTCCCCACGCGAGGGGGGAGCCCCACTCACGTCGGACCCGTAGCGTTGGAGCTGCCCACGGTGCTTACCCTGCCGTCGAAGGGCCCCCACGACGTGGGCCCCCGACTTTGTGATCCCGCCGCCTCAGTGCGTCTCGTGCGACTCCGTCTCTGTCGTGTGCGTGTCTACTGTCCAGCTCGTCTCTGTGTCCGCTGGGTAACCGTCCATCCGTCAGATATAGCGCACTTTCTGTGGCGTTGTCCTGTCGCCGGGTGCCTGGGGCGTGTCTCGTGTGTTGTGATCAGGCCCTTCTCTGGGGCGCTGAGGAGGCAGAACGGTTGTGCTGGGGCGGGGGGGGGGTGAGCCCGGGAGCCTGGCAGGCTGGTGTCCGTGCGCCCCCGGTGAACGGCGCCCCTCAGACGCGCGCCTGCGGGGTGTGGGAGTCCCACGCTCCGTGTCCACGCTCCGTGTCCACGTTCCGTGTCCACGCTCGGTGTCCATGCTCCGTATCCATGTGCCATGTCCGCCCCCCACCCTCACGCTCCACCCCCCACGCTCCGCTCCGTGTCTTCCTAACTCGTGTCCACGTCCCGTGTCCACGCTCCTCACCCACACCCTGTGACCGTGCCCCTCGTCCTCCGCTCTCCTGTCCCCCCAGCGGACATTCTCCTGCTCTTTCCACGTCTCTCCTAACTGGTGGCGCTGGGCCTCTCTCCCCGTGTTAATGTTTCCGTGGCCCCTTCTTGGGGAGGTGCTGCTTTCTGTCTCTCGTCCGTTCCTCTTGTGGGCGGTCGGCCTGGTGTTCACTGGCTGCTGATCTTGACGTGCTCGAGATTCTAAATCTTGGTTGGCCTACGTGGCTCCTCGCTTCCTTCCGGGTGGCTGTGATGACCGGAGTTCTTAGTTTCAGTGAGGCCGAACCTCTCGGTCTCTCCTTCCGCGGTTGGCACTGCTGCGCTTTTCTTGAGAAATCACGTGCCTCGCGCCGCTCCGCTCCCACAGGTTCATCTGCAGCTTTGCCCGTTTGCCCTTCACACCCGCGTGTTTTGTTCCTCTGTATTTGCTGGCTGCGTAGACGTGAGGTGGCGCTCCAGGGAGCCCCCCCCCCCGAAGTGACCCCTCAGGGCCCACCTCACGGACGGCGTCCGGCTGGCCTCCCCGCCTGCCGCGTCCCTTCTGGGGAGCGTCCTCCTCACGCCTGCGTACGTGCACCTGTGCTCTCTGCCTCGTCCCAGACTTCCAGGGGTGTCCCCTCAACACCCACCTGCTGGTGCACTCAGCCCGCACCGTGTCCCGGTGCCGCCGGGGCCCCGGTGCCCCGTTCCTTCCAGGCCTCAGGCCTGTGCGCTCCCCCCGGCGTCTCACCGTCAGACGCCCAGGACTTGCTCCGTTTTGTCTTTCCCATGTGTCTGATGCGTGGTTGGAGTTGCGCGGAATCTGTAAATCAGAGTGGGGGAACTGGGGGCTCTCTATGAAACCCATCTTCGCTGTCATGAATCTGCGTGCCCTCCATTTTTTAGGCCATTTGTAACGCCTTTCGGTGTGCCTCGAAAGTCGGTCCCCTAAAAGGTCTCGTATATGTTTTATTAGATTTATTCTTAGTTATCACATTTTTTTGTTGCTCTTGTAAATAGTATCTCCTTAAAATGGATTTTTCTACGGTCTGAAATACTTGCTTTGCATCCCTGTTGCCCCGGCGACTCCGCTCCTGTGCGCGTCCTGAGTTTGTGCAACAGAGACCCTGGCCGGTGAGAGCAGAGGCGCCCGTGGGCTGAGGAGCAGACCCACGAGGAGAGAATGCGTTCCCCGCGGAAGCAGCTGCCTTGAGACACTTGATTCCGGCTGCCGTTCTCAGCGGCTGTGCTCAGCCGTGTCTGCGGATAAGAGAGAACGTGTCCTGAAAACACGTGTCTTTCTTACTTGTTTTTTAAATGGAAAATAGCGCTCGCCACAGATCTTTGGTTTACCGTCACTTTTCTGCTTTTCCTGCCACGGGCCACGTCTCCTGTAGAGCGGAGCATGCAGGGCTGCGGCGGCTCCGCTCAGGGCGTCTGCAGGACAGGGGTGCATCGCTGGCCCGGGCACGAGCTCGCCGTGGGAGGTGGCTGCGCCCCTGTGCGTGGCGTCTCCCGTCCGCCCGCAGGAGGGAGGCGGGCACACGCCTCTTTACAGCTCTTCCCTGGAAGTGGCTCGCGGCACCTCTGCTTCTGCCCCGCGGGCCGCCACGGCGTCACGGGATTGAACTTGACTGTCTGGAGCGTGACTCCGACTTTAGCTGGTCCGTGTGCCTCACTGACGTCTGGGCCTTCTGACCGCTCAGAAGCGGGGTTTCGGCACACCCCCCGTCGACCCACGCTTTACGGCTCCTCCAGTAGGCGATGCCCAGTCCTGCTCTGTCCCCTGCACCCCGTCCTCTTCCTCCCGTGGGCTTTGTCTGGTGGCCGGACGGTAAAATGCACCCATTGTAAGTGTGCGGATAGATTCACTTAGACCCCTGTGCCTGGGACTATGACCACCACTCGGATCGTGATTGAGAACGTGTCCATCGCCCTGAGGAGCTGCCTCGCTCCCTTTGCTGTCAGCCTCCTGTCCCTGTGCCCCTGTAAGCCCTGATCTGCTCTGTCTCTCTAGAGCTTTGCCTTTAAGCATCACCTGTGCACGGACCCCCACGAGGTGAATACTCCCGTGAGCGCCTTCTCTCAGGGCTTAGAGCCTCGCTCGCATCGTCACGGTGCTGAGTCGGGCTCTGTTGTCGCGGTGCCCCTGCGGGGGGACCCGCTCGCCAGTTGATGGATGCCTGGGCTCTTTCCGGGTGTGGGTCTTCACACACACACACACACACTCGTTCGCCACACACCGTGTGGAGATCTAGTGGAGGCCTGTGCTTGCCCGTCTCCAGTGAGGACCTGGGAGTGGGGTGCTTGTGTGGCGTGAGTGGGTGTCCGTGAACTTTCCTGGAAACTGCCACAGCTGTCCGGCGTGCGTGCCCCCAGCATCGGCCACGAGTTCTCGCACCGTGGCCTGAGCAGCTTGGTGCTGGCCGTCTTTCAACCTCAGCGGTTTGTAGTGGGTGCGTCACGGCCTCCCGTGGGGCGACCGCTCGCCGCTCCCCGAGGACGGTGCCGCTCTGCCACGCGTGCGTCTCTGATGAAGTGTCCCTTCCCTTTGTTGCTTGCTGTTTAATTGCGTTTAGCAGCTTGAGCTCGCCTGTGTCCCGGCCCAGCTCAGCCTGGAAATCCCCGTCTTCCGGGAGCCCAGCTAGATTAGGGGCCTCAGGACTTGCGCCCCTGCCAACAGGGGGATCTTGAAGTGAGCAGGGTGGCCGGGGTCAGGCTGGTTCACGGCCAGAGAGCAGAGGTGCAGCTGGAGCCAGCGGCCTAGGTCAGGGGGCACTGCCCCCCGCCCCCGTACCCCTGAGGGGGAGCAGCTCCTGGGGCACAGCCGGCCTCTGGCCTCTGCAGGGTTTTGTTTTAGTGGAGCTCCCTGCAGGGCTCGAGCTGCCTGCACCGCAGAGCCGGCGACTCCGAACAGCTGACCGGCCCCCTCCCCCCGCCCGTGACCCCCGAGCGCCTGCGTCCCTCTGGGCCCTCAGACCTTGCCTGGGAGTGGCCGCCTCCGAGTGCGCTCTCCCGCCCCGGCCGGTGCGTGTGGTTTGACCGCTCGTTCACGGCTGCTCGCTTGGCCTGTCTGTCGGCTCCCGAGAGCAGGGCTGGGGCCTGGCCGCGTCCTGGGGCCTCGTGCCATTTAGGAGATTTTGCTGAAATTGGCAATTAATATTTTTCTCCAACGTTGTTGTTTGAAAGTAAAATTCATGAATTTTTCAGTGCTTGTTTTTAGTCTCCTGTCCAGTGTTGAGCTCACTCAGTCTGTTACATTAACAAACACACACTCCGGCCTGTGGCCCCATGGCCGCTCCGGTGGGTGCCCTGCGTGCGTTAGGGGGATGGTATGCAAATGTCCCCACTGGGCCTTTCCGACTGGTTTGTTTCCTACCAGTGACTTCTCCTTCATGGTTATTCTGTTATCTGCCCTCTGGTTATCTGCTTCTTGGGCAGCTTCACAAATTAGGGAAATAAGATGCTTTTTCCAGTTAGCCATGAAGAAGTGATGTCTCATTACATTTAAACAGATGCAGAGGATAATGAAGCGGGCAGGCTTTTAAGAGCACATTATTTACGTGCAGTTCTTAGAATTAGCGTGAGGGGTTTTCCGTGGCCCTGAAGGACGGGCATTTTCCAGAAGGCAAGTAGCAGGGGTCCTTCAGAACGGACTCTTTCCGTGACCTTGCACTTGCTGTAGACGGTGTCCGGAGCGGCGTGGGCGCCGCCCGCAGCAGGGCCAGTGCTGGCCGGAGGGCGCAGCAGCAGCTCCCGTGGATTCACTTTGTCGAAGGCAGAGTGGCCCAGCGCCCCGAGGGGCCGCCCCTGTCCCGCCTTGGGGGCCCGTGGAGGGCGCGGCAGGTTTGCACGGTGAAGCCGGGCAGCACTACCCTGCTGGGAACCTTCTGTGCAAGAATGTCTTTGTTGGGCCAGCGGACCGGACGTGCTGGTCACGTTTTCATTTTCTCAGCCGTGGTGGTAACAAGGAATGGCACCTGTTCTATTACTGCTGTTCAGTGTCAATTGATTTGTAGAAGATACTTCCGGAAGAGTTTAGAGTTGGAACTACCTGTAATGAATCCCCGCTGTCTGACAAAGACAGGAATATCAGGAATTTCGGCCGAACCTGGACGGCCCGGCGGACCCCGTGCGCGCTCGCCGTCAGGGGCGTCAGGGGCGTCAGGGGCGTCAGGGGCGTCAGGGGCGCTGCAGCTCGTCCTGCTTTCAGTCAGTGTCTCGGTGCCTGGGGGCCTCCTGCCTTTATTGTCCCTCGGCAGGTGGTACCACTGCTGAAGCTGGCGGTTACCTGCTCTGGTGTCGAGTGTGTGACCCTCTCTTCCCCTCCCCATGGTACTCCTCCCTGCCCC
>PISW01017204.1:0-10997 GCA_004023785.1 Mungos mungo
CTCTACTACAAAGCTGTCATCATCAAGACAGTATGGTACTGGCACAAAAACAGACACATGGACCAATGGAATAGAATAGAGAACCCAGAACTGGACCCACAAGTATATGGCCAATTAATCTTTGACAAAGCAGGAAAGAGTGTCCAATGGAAAAAAGACAGCCTCTTCAACAGGTGGTGTCGGGAGAGCTGGACAGCAACATGTAGAAAAATGAAATTAGACCACTTTCTGACACCATTCACAAAAATAAACTCAAAATGGATAAAGGATCTGAATGTGAGACAGGAAACCATAAAAACCCTTAAGGAAAAAGCAGGAAATAGCCTCCTAGACCTCAATCTCAGCAATTTCTTCCTTGACACATCCCCAGAGACAAGGGAACCAAGAACAAAAATGAACTACTGGGACCTCATCAAGATAAAAAGCTTCTGCAAGGCAAAGGAAACAATCAAAAAAACTAACAGGCATCCGACAGAATGGGAAAAGATAGTGGCAAATGGCATATCAGATAAAGGGCTATTATCCAAAATATACAAGGAGCTCACTAAACTCCATACATGAAAAATGAATGGTCTGGTGAAGAAATGGACAGAAGACCTGAATAGACACTTCTCCAAAGAGGGCATCCAGATGGCCAACAGGCACATGAAATGATGCTCAGTGTCACTCATCATCAGGGAAATTCAAATCAAAACCACACTGATATACCACCTCACACCAGTCAGAGTGGCTAAAATGAACAAATCAAGAGACTATAGATGCTGGCAAGGATGTGGAGAAACAGGCACCCTCCTACACTGTGGGTGGGAATGTAAACTGGTGCAGCCGCTCTGGAAAACAGTGTGGAGGTTCCTCAAAAATCTATCTATAGAACTCCCTTATGACCCAGCAATAGCACTGCTGGGGATTTACCCAGGGGATACAGGAGTGCTGATGCATAGGAGCACATGTACCCCAATGTTCATAGCGGTCCTTTCTACAATAGCCAAATCATGGAAAGAGCCTAAATGTCCATCAACTGATGAATGGATCAAGAAGAAGTGGTATATATATACAATGGAGTACTATATGGCAGTGAGGAAGAATGAAATTTGGCCCTTTGTAGGAAAGTGGATGGACCTTGAGGGTGTCATGCTAAGTGAAATTAAGTCAGGCAGAGAAAGATAGTTACCATATGTTTGCATTCATAGGTCTAACAGGAGAGACCTGGCAGAGGACCATGGGGAGAGGAAGGGGAAAGAGAGCGAGGGAGAGTGAGGGACACAGATCAAGGGACACTACTGAATACTGAAAACGAGCCATGGACTGAAGCGGGAAAAAGAGGGAGGGAGGGGGTGATGGTCGTGGTTGGGGGCACTTGTTGTAGAAGTACTGGGTGTTATATGGAAACCAATTTGACAATAAACTATAAAAAAAAGCACTAAAAATTTTTAATGTTTTATTTACTTTTGAGAGAGAGCAGAGAGAGTGAGCGAGTGAGCAGGGTAGAGTAGAAAGAGGAAGACACAGAATCTGAAGCAGGTTCCAGGCTCTGAGCTAGCTGTCACCACAGAGCCTAACACGGGGCTTGAACCCACCAACCATGAGATCATGACCTGAGCTGAAGTTGGACGCCCAACCGACTGAGGTACCCAGGCGCCCCAGACCTGAATGTAAAGTAAAAAACTATAAAACTCCTAGAAGACACCATAGAAAACCCAGTGACCTTGGGTATGATGATGATTATTTAGATACAACACCAAAGGCATGATCCATGAAAGAAATAATTGATAAGGTGAACTTCATTAAAGTTAGAAACTTCTGTTCTGTGAAACACCCCATCAAGAGAATGAGAAAAGGAGCCATAGACTAAGAGAAAATATTTGTGAAAGATACATCTGATAAAGGACTGTAATCTAAAATATGCAAAGAGCTCTTCCAACTCAATAATAAGACAACAAATAACCCAATTAAAAAATGAGCAACGGACATTAACAGGCACTTCACTGAAGAAGATGTACTGATGCCAAATAAGCATATGAAAAGATGTTCCATATTATACTCATCAGATGAATGCAAATGAAAAAACAATGGGATTCACTGCACTCCTATTAGAATGGTCAAAACCCAGTAGACAGAGATCACCAAATACTGGAAGGGATGTGGAGCAACAGAACTCTCACTCACTGCTGGCAGGGATGCAAAATGGTGCAACCATATTGGAAGACAGTTTGGTAGTTTCTTACAAAACCAGAAGTATTTTTATCATATGATCCTTTGTGTTCCTTGATATTTACCCAAGGAAGTTGAAAATTTATGTCTGCACAAAAACTTGCACATGGATGTTTAGAACACCTTTATTCATCATTGCCAAAACTTAGAACAGCCAGGATGTCCTTCAGTAGGTGAATGGATAACTAAACTCTGTTGCATCTAGACAATGGAATATTATTCAGCAATAAAAAGAAAAGAGCTATCAAGCTGTGAAAATACAGGGATGAAATTCAGATGCATATTATTAGATGAAAGAAATCAATCTGAAAAGGCTGCATGCTGTGTAATTCCAACTATATGACATTCTGGAAAAGGCAAAACTGCAGAGACAGTAAAAAGATCAGTGGATTCCAGGGGTAAGATAGGGGAAGGAGAGATGGATAGGAAGAGTGCAGAGGATTTTTAGGGCAGTATAACTACTTTGTATGATCATATAATGGTGGATATGTGTCATATATTTGTCCAAACACTGAGGATGAACCATGATGCAATCCCTTTGGAGGGGAGGCTGTGTATGTGTGATATTTGGGAAATCTCTGTACTTTCTTTCAATTTTGCTGCTTTAAAGAAATAAAGTCTTTAAATAACTTTAATGTTTTATATTTATTTTTTGAGAGAGAAAGAGTGAAGAGGAGTTGGGGAGGGGCAAGGGCAGAGAGAGAGAGAGAGAGAGAGAGAGAGAGAGAGAGAGATACACAGAGAGAGAGAGAGAGAGAGAGACGGGGCTAGAGGATCTGAAGCAGGTTCCATGTTGACAGCAGAGAGCCTGATGTGGGGCTTGAACCCATGAGCCATGAGACCATGACCTGAGCCGAAGTCAGATATTCAACCAACTGAGTCACCCAGGTGCCCCTGAATAACTTTAAAGTCTTTTAAACACTTCATTGGCTCAATCAGCCCAGTTATCATTCCTGTTGAATTACAGGCGTTGCCAATGTTGTGTGAGATCATGGTGTCTTTCCTCTCACTCCCACCATTGAGGACGAGGTTGTTTTCTGAAAACCTTTAGCAGTATTAGACAGTGAAGGGTGGGGGTGTCTTGGGGCATATGTTTGACAGGCAGTTCAGGATGGGGGCTGTTGGCTGGCAAGGCCTGGACCTTCCAACAGAGGACCCTGAAACTGGGGCTGATTTGAGTTGAATGGGTAGAGCAAACTCATTTCAGATGGAAAAAGTTCTTTCTGAGGGTGACGCAGGACAGGCTATAGGTATCACTGATGGGAGCTGCCAGGGATTTCTTCTCTTGCCTAGCCCCTCATTGGCACTGGTGGAGCACCTGTGAATTGTGTAGGCCAGCCCATTCTCCAGCACCTCCCAAGTGGGTCCCTGGGGCCGGTGTTACAGGAGCAGTCCACAGGCATTCCACTGTCATAGGATTGGTTCTGGGCTCAAATACCACTTACATTTGACCAGTTGATCAGTGCTTCTCTGAGCAGCATCAGTAGCTCCTGGGAGCTGGTCAGAAATGCAAATTATGAGCCAACCCCAGGCTTACTGAATCAAACACTGTAGGAGAGGGGATGCCAATGATCCTTGCACAAGTCTGAGGACCTCTGCTGTGAACCAAAGGTGGCTGAGCCCTTTAGACCAAATCCAGCTGAGGCTTTTTCATAAATAAAGTTTTATTGGGACACAGCTCCACCCATTCACTTACATGTTATCTGCTTCCACTTTCACTCTTCAACCACAGCGTGGTTGTGACAGAGCCTGTATGGCACACAACACAAAAATATTTACTACCTGTTCATTTCCAGAAAAACATGGCTGACCCTGGTTCTCAACCTAAGCTGCACATCAGGATCACCTAGGCAGTGAAAAAATCCACTGAAGCCCGTATCCAAGCCCAGAGATCCCCTTTTGGTTGGTATGGGGATGCCCTGGCTGCTGGGATTCTGAAAACCTCCCCAGCTGATGGAATGTTCAGCCATACTTGTGAGACCCATGGCTGCAGACCAGTGTTTGTTTTCAAGGTTTGCAATCTGCTCAGCCTTTCTCAGCCAGTTTTGCTCACACCCCATCCCAGCCAGCTCACTCTTCCCAACACAGGCTGGGGGAATGGTGGTTTCCTTTGCTTCTCTTGGAATTGTGCCAGTTTGTGAGCATGGTGAGCACTTGAGCTCCATACGCTGCACTCCAGTGATGCCAGCACTCACGAAAGCATTTGAGTGGCTATCCTGCAGGAAGGGCCACCTTGCAGGTGTCTCTCTATAAGTGATGGAAGGGTGCCAATGGTGCCAATGGAAGCATGGTACCTGTTTGTGCTTCTGCTGGGGGATTCCTGCACACAGGGAATGGCAGTGCACCAGAAGCCAGGAGGCCTGGGAGCTGGAAGCAGGTCATGATTTACCAGCTGGGGAAGCTGGACGGGTGGCTCCCAGGCCCAGCAGTTTACACAGGTACTGAGTGCAACAGGTTGTCCGAGAGGAACTTACCATTTCTCATGCTCTATTAGTTGAGATTCACACTTACTTGTTTTTAAAATAAACTATCCCTTTTATTATGATGACAAAAAAGTATTCAGTGCATGAAATTTAAACACTAATATTTAGATTAAACAAGAAAGGAGAAATCATTCACCACCCAGAGAAAATCCCTGTTAAGATGTTGTTATGTATCCTAGTCCTTATTCCAAAATTGAACCCTGTATAAAACTCAGTTACTTTGCAATTGCTCTGGGAGGTTGGTGGGGTTGGATGATGCCATCTTAGCACGTTCAGGAGGAGAGTCAGCCCTGAGGGTAAATGTGAAGGTGAAGTGAGCAGGGTTATGTAGGTATATGGGTATTCAACTTTAGGAGATATAAAATCACACATCTGTGACCTAATGTTCACCGGGGATTTGCTAACATGCAGATTCTAGTCTCTGGGCTAGGCCTGAGAGTGTGCATTTCTAACCAGTCCCCAGGGAAGCCCATGCTGCTGGCCTATGGGCCATATTTGAGTACCAGGGACTAGAGAAGAACTGAGAAAATCCAGATGAGGTGTGTGCTCCATGCTCTAGTGGTGCTATGGTATAAGATGGGGAGGGGGTTCATGTCTACTTAAATGTCTGCTGTCTACCTTTCAATACAGAACTTGCAAAATGTTTTATTAGAAAAAATGTTCTATGCAAGAATTTCACTGTTTTCAAACTAGAATACTGGCTCTCAAGGAAAATTCCTTCCTTGTCAACGATAAATGTATCAGGCTGCTCACTCTGAAGCATCTTCTCAGCTTCTAGGGTGCCTGTTCTCCCACTTCTGTGGGAGGAGTGCACCTGTGCCTCAGCTGGGCAGGCAGACCTGCTTTCTCTCCCCATAGGCCTTTGCATAGCCCCTGATCTTGAGAGAAGAAGGAATGAACTTGCAAAGGAAAAGCTGTGGTTTTCTGACTTGGAAAAGCATGAGGTTAGTGCAGGCAGACTGAATTGGCTGCCACAGCAAAAGACCTCACCCCCAGCAAGGGAAAGTCACTGTGTGGCTCCCTCTGCAGCTTGCAGCAGCAGGTGAGGTTGCTTCTGTGGAAGAATGAGCTGAGGAGGTGAAGTACAGGGCGGCTTCATAAACAGGGCCTGAAGTGTCTTTTCCTCCAGCAAAATACATTTTCCCAAAAAACGTAATTATGCTGCCAAAACCACTCCAAGTATCTTGAAGATAAGAGCACCACAAAATAGAATGAGGCCGTTGGTTTTATCTAAAGAAAAATCTGGAGAATAAATAATGGCTTAATTGCACAGCTATGAAACAGCTCCTAAATCTGGGAAGTTCGAGCTATTTTGTTACCAATATTTCCTTTCAGTGTGCTGAGCCCCCCTCCTCAGTGTGGGTGGTGTGTGTGAGGTTTGGCTGTCTTTTCTCCTATAGTTTGATGGTCACCATTTTCAGCCTGGCTACAGGAGCATAACTCCTGCCTGCCTGGGTTTATGCAGCAGCTTCCCCAGGATGGAATCTGCCCTGGAAATGCTGCTCCTGGTCTGGAGGAGTGGATTCTCTTCCCCAAGGACCCTGAACCACTCCAGGCCCAGGGCTTCTGCTAGAACAAAGAGGCTTAGTATGGAAAACAAATAGGGACTTGGTATATGCAGTGCCTGAGGCCATGTGAATGAGGACAGCAATTTACCCCAAGAGCATCAGACTTCAGAGTCTGACTTAGCCAAGTCCTCTGTTTTCTTTATCCTCTCCTGAGTGGGTTGTAGCTTAGAGGCTTGGTCACAGAGGTGGCATGGTGCAGGGATCCTTCTAGAGCCTTTGTATTCTTGCTCATCAGTTTGGGTGGGTAACAAGTGCACCCGCCATGTTCATCATTTTATCAATGCTTTCATTAAGCAAGAAACTCAGGTCACCTGGGTGGTTCAGTTGGTTAAGCATCTGACTTCAACTAAGGTCATGATCTCTCAGTTTCATGAGTTTGAGTCCCGCATTGAGCTCTGTGCTGACAGCAAGGAGCCTGGAGCCTGCTTTGAGTTCTGTGTTTCCCTCTCTTTCTGCCTCTCCCTTGCTCATATTCTGTCTGTCTGTCTCTCTTTAAAATAAATAAACATTAAAAAATTTTAAAAAATAGGATTCAACTTGATTAAAAAAATAAACAAGAAACTGGTGAGTGCACCCCTCTGGTTTTCCTGGTATGGAAGCTCCCTCTGTTCTTATACTTATATTTAGGAGAGTTGATCATATTCCTAAAACACGAAATGCTGAGTGCAAATTGGCAAGCCTGCGGAGTCAGCACCTAAAGCACCACATTGCTTCCTGTCATTCTGCTTTACCCTATGCCTTGCACTTTTCCTGGTCTGAATACAGTATCATCTTTTTGAAGATTTTGTTTCTTGCTAATAATTTTAGGACAGTCTTTGGCTCTAAGGAAGAAAGATCAATCACTCTGGAAAGATTACAAACCCAAAGATTTTATTCTTTACAACTGGTACTAATTTTTAAGATTATGAAATATTTCAAATGTACAGAAAATCAATTGAGTACCATAAGCACCTGTACATTTACCACCCAGACTCAAACATTGGGCATCATTTGCTTCAGATTATATATTTAAAATTTTTTAATGTTTATTTATTTTTGAGACAGAGAGAGAGAGAGAGAGAGGCAGAGTGCAAGTGGGGGAGGGGCAAAGAGAGGGAGACACAGAATCTGAAGCATGTTCCAGGCTCTGAGCTGTCAGCACAGAGCCCGACATGGAGCTCGAACTCATGAATTGCAAGATCATGATCTGAGCCAAAATTAGATGCTTAACCGATTGAGCCACCTAGGTGCATCTGGATTACATATCTTTAAAGAAATAAAACATCACAGCTGAAGAAACAATCAACAAAGCTAAAAGACAACTATAGTTGACTATATTTGCAAATAATATGTCCAATAGGGGATTAATATCCAAAATATATAAAGAACTTATATAACTCAACACCAAAAAAAAAAAAGAATTCAATTAAAAATACAAATTTAAAAAATCCAATTAAAAATGACATGGATAGACAATTTCCCAAAGAAGACGTATGGATAGCCAACAGACAACATGAAAAGATGCTAATGACAACAAGCTATCACCTTACACCTGTCAGAAGACAAGAAGCAATAAGTGTTGGTGAGAATGTGGAGAAAAAGTCACTCTCATGCACTGTTGGTGGGAATGCCACTGTAGAAAACAATATGGAAGTTTCTTAAAATATTAAAATAGAAATACTATATGATTCAGTAATTTTACTACTGGTTATTAACCCAAAGTAAACAAAAATGCTAATTTGAAAAGATATATGCACCCCTATGTTTATTTTAGCATTATTTATAATAACCAAGACATGAAATCAGTGACATAGAAGATAAAATTACAGAATATAGTAAAGCTGAAGAGAAAAAGAAAGGTATTGGATCATAAATGTAGACTTGGAGGACTTAACTCCTTAAAGTGTAATAATATTCCTATAATAGGAATCCCAGAAGAATAAGGGAGGAAAAGGGCAGTTTTATTTGAGCAAATTATAGTTTAAAACTTCCCTAACATGGGGAAGGAAACAGACATCAAAATCCAAAAGCCACAGAGAACTCCCATCAAGTTCAACAAAAGCTGACCCACATCAAGATATATCATATTCAAATTCACAGAATACACAGAGAAGAAAAGAATCCTGAAAGCAACCAGGGAAAAAAGAGTCTTTAACCTACAATGGAAGACAGATCAGGTTCCCAGCAGGTCTGTCCACAAAAATTTCCCAGGCCAGAAGGGAGTGGCATGATGTGCTGAAAGGGAAAAATATACAGACAAGAAGACTTTATCCAGCAAGGGTGTCATTCAGAATAGAAGGAGGGATAAAGAGATTCCAAGAAAAAAAAACAAAGGAGTTCATAACCATCAAACCAGCCCTGGAAGAAATATTTAATTTTTTAAATATTTATTTTTGAGAGAGGGCAAGTCAGAGTGCAAGCAGGGGAGGGTCAGAGAGAGAAAGAGACACAGAATCCAAAGCAGGCTCCAGCCTCTGAGCTGTTAACACAGAGCCTGATGTGGGGCTCACTCATGAATCCTGAGATCATGACCTGAGCTGAAGTCTTACGCTTATCTGACTGAGCCCCCAGGCACCTCCATGCAAGAAATATTAAAAGGGACTCTTTGAGTGGGAAAGAAATACAATAAGCAACAAAAACTAGAAAGGAACAGAGAATGTTATTGGAAAAACCAGTTTTACAGGTAACACAATGGCACTAAATTCATATCGTTAAATAATCACTCTGAATGTAAATAGACTAAATGCCCCAATCAAAAGACATAGAATATCAGACACAGCATATCAGAATGGATATAAAACCAAGATTCATCCGTATGTTGCCAATGAGAGATTCATTTTAGACCTAAAGACATCTGCATAGTGAATGTGAGGAGATGGAGAACCAACAACCATGCTATGGATGCCAAAAGAAAGCTGGAATAGCCATATTTGTATCAGACAAGCTAGATCTTAAACCAAAGACTGTAACAAGAGATGAAGAAGGGCACTATATCATAATTTAGGGTCTATCCATCAAGATCTAACAATTATAAATATCTAAGCCCCCGACTTGAGACACCCAAATATATAAATCAGTAACAAACATAAAGAAACTCATTGATAATAATACAGTAATAATAGAGGAGTTTAACACAGCACTTCTAGCAATGGACAGATCATCTAAACAGAAAATAAATAAGGAAACAATGGCTTTGAATGACACACTGGATTGGATGGACTTAACAGATACATTCAGAACATTTCATCCTAAAGCAGCAGAATACACTTCCTTTTTGAGTGCACATGGAACATTGTCCAGAATGGATCACATGCTGGGTTACAAATCAGTCCTCAACAAGTACAAAAATATTGAGGTCATACCATGCATATTTTTCAGGACACAGCACTATGAAATTTGAAGCTAACCACAAGAAAAATTTTGGAGGAGGAGCCAAGATGGCGGAGAGGAAGGGAGCTCTGTAAACTCTGTCCGCACCATTTATCAAACTGAGAGGGATATTACGCTTATCTGCGAGAGCGGAAGGAGAAAATACGGACTCCAGAAACAATAGAACTTCAAAGATACCTGAGTGAGTGGGGGCGAACGGGGGAGATCTGAAAACGGGCCAGCCCGGGACAGGCAGGGGAGGTAAGATCCCCAGCCCAAACTGAGGCAAGCGCAGCGCCCAAGAGACAAAGAGAAGAGACAGAGTCGGAATACGCTCTTAGTACTGTCTCGGGGGAAGAGGTATAGAACGCTTGGCTGCATTTGGAGACAGAAACCCACCCACTCCATAGATATCTGCTGAGTAGCCGGAATCCCGAACCGGGGTGGAGCAAGGGAAAGAGGAGCTTCCAGACCTAAGCCATCTCGCCGGGGAATTAGAGGCGGCTGTGGCTCTGAGAAGCAGCTGCACCGGGGAGACTGCGCCCGGGAGGGGCGCTTCTCAGCGAGAAGCGGCCATAGCTGCAACTGCACCAGGCGCGAGCAACTCGATCTTGGGGGACCACGGACCGCATTTCCACCGCGCACCTCGCCCCTGCACTGACTGCGCGAACCCTGGGTGCCCACAGGAAAAAATAGGGCGCACACCTACGCGACCACCAACAAAGAGTCAGTGGCGGGTGGAGGCCTGGGCGCGCGCTTAGACTGTGGGAGCTCCCAGCTCATTTCCAGCAGCGCACAGCGTCCTGAGCAAGAGACTCGGTTTTTTGTTTTGTTGTTTTTTTCCTTTCCCCCATTGCAATCGCGATCCTGGCTGGGGGTGGGGACTCCGCAATTGAGTCTGTGAAGGTGTGCACTTCACCTCCTGCTGCTCATTTTGAATCAGGCAGGGGCGGAGCCTCTGAGAACAGCTTCCAAGACTTACCACATCAAACCACGCCTATCCACCAGGGGTAGCTGCTGCTTTTTTTTTCTTTTTCCTTCTTCTTTTTGGTTTTGTTGGGGTATTTTTGGGGGGGGGGCTTTATTTTGTTTTTTAATTTATATAAAAATTTTTTTCTTCACTTGTTTCGTACTCATTTCTTTGTCATTATTACCTTTCTTTCCTTTTTCTTTACTCAATTCTTTTAGATTTTACTCCTTATATTCCTTTCTCCTTTCTCCCTTACTTTTTCACCTTCTTGCAACCCAGATATATTCTCCTGTATCTCATCCTTACCTCTCCCCTAAACTGGTCATACACTTTTAAATGGTCTACTGTCCTTTGTTGTCTCCGGCCCCCTTTTAAATATATTTTTTGTCTTTTCTTCTTTCTCTTTTCTTCTTATTT
>PISW01017205.1:0-10994 GCA_004023785.1 Mungos mungo
GAGAGAGAGAGAGAGAGAGAGAGAGAGAGAGAGAGAGAGAGAGAGAGAGAATCCCAAGTAGGCTCTGGGTCCAGCGTGGAGCCCGATACGCACTCCATCTGATGATCCATGAGATCATGACCTGAGCTGAAATCAAGAGTGGGATGCTTAACCGACGGAGCCCCCCAGGCGTCCCAAGTCAAATGTTTCATGCTGTATGGTCCTGCTTTGAGAAACAGCAGGTGGATTAAAACTTCAACGTCTGTTAAAATAACACAATCTTCTCAGCACACGTCAGAACATCAAATACAGCTACCAATTCTAAAGAGCAGAGTTGCCAAAAAGAGGATGGGTTTGTGCATGGCATTCTTTTTGCTTCCATTTCAAATTGCTCTTAACATTTACCAAAAGGTAGCCAATCCGTCACATAGCACACGTGTTGCCGATCCTACACAGCATGTCACCTGGCTGTCTCGAGTAGACTAAGAAACACCTTTCTAACGTAAACGCAACTGAGCCTTGTCCGCCCGGTACTGAGCACCGTGGGGTTTCCCAAAAGCATGGTGATTGTACAACTTTTCGGGACTAGGATTTCCAGGCGCACGAAGGACTGTGAAATTCGGGGGGTGCTGCTGTTCACCCTAGAAAAAGCACAGGAGGAGAGAGGGGGCTGCTTGTGGGAAGCGAGCTCTCCCCATGGGCCATAAGTCCCAGTCCCAAGGCCAGTGAGGCCTTCCGAGAGTCACGGATTTGGGGCTGGGCCACGGGCGGATCCCGTCTTTCTAGACTGTGTCTGACAGTGGAAAGAACAGCAGGGGCGTTGCAGCAGGGTGGGTTCCAGGCGAGGCCTTGAGGCTGCACTCACACGAATACCCAGGCTGCCGGAAACTGCGAACACGTTCGTGGACCAGAACGAGAACACGAGAGAGGATGAAGATTTGGGGAGCACTCGCCCCGTGGCTCAGGCGGGAGCACCTGCTGCGATGGGAGGCAGTGGATGTACTGGAAACTCTCTTGCCTTTTCCGGTTGTCGAAGAAGTAAACTGTGCCTCTTCCCTCTACAGCAGACCTACGGTTTCCTATTTAGGTTTTTCCTGAACACATGGAAATAAATAGCCACACATTTCTTGCTTCGTGTCCCAGCGTTTGGGAAGTGTCCCGAGTCACTACATCCCTGAAGCTGAAATCTGGGACACGCTACACGATGCCGTTGGTCACGTTAAGTGATGCCGCTGCGGAGAGCGCCGCGTGTGACGGCCAGGGCCTCCTGGTTCCAAAGGAAGGATCAGAGTGATCTACACATCTACACCGGCAGTGACAGGCCGGGACGGGAGTCCCGTGACAGCAGGCAAGGGGGAAAGCTGTGTTTTGTGCTGGCCACCAGGTACGCACGGAGCCCATTCGTGCAGGTGTCAGCGAGTGTACCCTCTGCGGAGAGTCGTTCACTAATTCTTGAGCTGTACACCTGTAGTTCCCTACGTAAAACGTCACAGAAACCCTTAAAATACTGTGGACTCCCGTGGCAGCTTTCTTCAGGTTTTCATCATTCTCAGTGCACGAAAGCGTGCAGCATGGCCCTGAAGCTATGTGGGGGAGGCGTCAGAGTAAGATGAAGAGCTACCATCCACCCGAGAACTCACGAAGTGCCAGGCACCTTTTCCAGTTGTTTTACGTGGAGTCACTCATTTACTCCTTGCAAACAATGCTGCCGTTCCCCGTAGTTTACCCAAGATGAAACGGAGTGGCTCACACGCACTCAGGGCATAGATGGGCTCCCTGAACGGTTTATGGAGCTGCAGACTCAGAACAGAACCGTGTAAGGAAGCCAAGTGGGCAGCCCTTCCTTCTGACCTGCAGAGGACAGGAAACCCACGGTTTGGAGGGGCTGACGTGGGTTTTGATGAACTCTTATGTTCTGCTTACATATACAAGCGGGGGTCAGACGCCAGAGTGTCGATGTTGATGTGCTGCTCCAGGAGACTGTAGGCCAGGATGGGCAAGGACGTGAAGCAGATATTGTACATTGTAAGGTAAGCGGCATCATACAGTGGCTGAAATGACAAAGGACAGAAGAAAAAGAAATGTATGTGTTTGGAAAGAACAAATTGCAAGCTAAAATGAGACAGTATCCTTTCACGTTGTTTTGTGAACACAGAGGACGTTTAGAAACAAGGTCACACAGATAACTACAGAAAAGAAAGATATTAGGATATATCATATGAATATGCCCTCCCTTTTCAAAGGATCTGATTCAGAATGTTCCCGTGCTATCAGCTCTATTTCCTTTTTTTGGTTTAATGTTTATTTATTTTGAAGGCAAGAGAGGCAGAGCATGAGAAGGGGAGGGGCAGAGAGAGAGGGAGACAGATAATCGGAAGCGGGCTCTAGACTCGATTAACTGACTGAGCCACCCACGTACCCCATCAGCTCTATTTCTAACAGACATTTACTAATAGATTTTGAAAAGATTTTTCAGTGATCAAAGCCTGGAGTCCCTCAGGGAAACTAAGCACAGGCTGTGGTCAGCCTGTGTCACAGTGGTTTTGTTGTGGTTAATATTTTACATGGTTTTACTAAAATTTTTTTAATGTTTATTTATTTTTGAGAGAGAGAGGATGCATGTGAGCTGGGGAGGAGCAGAGAGAGGGAGGAGGACAGAGGATCCTAAGCAGGTTCTGCACTGACAGCAGTGAGCCCGATGTGGGGCTTGAACTCCCAAACCGTGAGATCATGACCTGAGCCATAGACAGACCCTTAACTGACTGAGCCACCCAGGCGCCGACTTTTACATGGTTTTAAATATCACTACCACATTCTCCAGGCTGTGTTTATGATAGTGAACGTGGCCATTTACTACAGATTCAATAAATGTATTTGCACAAAGCTAAATATGTGTACACATATGTACTCAGGCATGCCTTCTCCAGGCTCCAGACCAAAATTTCCAACTTTCTGCTGCCTGGCCATAGGCACCAGCAACTCAAAATGGCTAAAACCAAACTCATTAACTCTCTCCTTAAATCTGCTTTGTCCTATGTTCTCTACCTCAGTGAGTAGCCCCACAACCCTACCATGCACCTTGGTGCCTGGCACCACCATTTTGAAATTGGTGATTCTACCTCCGTAGCCATTTCTTCTAGATCTCCTATTCTTCCTGAGTCCTCAGTGTCGCAAACCTCACACTCATTCTCTAGGTTTTAATACCATCATTCCCTGAATATTCCCGAATATTTATCTTTGGCCCAGACAAGTCCCCAGTTACCTGGCTGCCCACGTGATAGCTCGTGGAAAGATTTCCAACTCATGTCCAGAACAACTCCTGACTTGGCATTACCTCAAACCTGCTTCTCTTGAAGTCTCCCCCCTCTCAGGAAAGGGCAACTACATCCTGGTAATTAATCGGAACCAGAATCTTGGATTCATCCTTGACTCTTCTCTTTTTCACAGCCCACGTCGACTCCACTAAGAAGTGTGGACTGGCTCTACCTTTAAATATATTCACTTGCCGCCTTGTACTCTTCCTAAATGGCTCCCTGCTTTGCCCTTGACCTACCATCTATTCTCAGCACAACGGCCTGAGTAGTGCTATTAGAAAATAAGTCAGATCATTATTTTGTTCAGATTCTCCAATGGATTCCTTTACCTCTGAAAGTTTAAAAAAAGGAGGGGGTTTCCTGCGAAGGGGTAGCTACACAGTCCCACTTGATCTGGCCTCTTCTACTGGTCTGGCTTCATCTTGTACTTCTCCCAGTCCTTGCTCACTCCACTCCACCAACCAACTGTGCCTTCATCACGCAGCCGCCAACACGGCAGGCACGCTCCTGACGCAGGACTTCCTTTGGACTGTTGCCCTGCCTGGAACACTCTTCCTGTAGATAGTCTCCTGGAGGACTCCCTCACTCACCAAGATCAGCTCAAGGGTCCCCTTCTCAGAGAGACGGATCTGGATTTCACTGGCCATTCGCTTTCTTGTGGACGCCATTTCCCCCTTTACCCTGTTTTTTATTTTCCTTTAGCACTCATTGCCTTTTCTCTTATGTTATAATGTATTACTTTTATCGTTTCTGTCTTCACACTAGACTTTAACTCCATGTGGGCAGGGATTTTTATTTACGCTCTTGTCAGCTATTGCCTGAGAAAAGCCAGGCAGCGCCTGGTGCCCAGAAGCTGCGTTGACCCTCACATGCTAGGCACTGGTGTTCTCCCGTGGAATGTGAGTAATTTCATAGTTCATAGAACAACATTAGACAAGGCTATTCTGCAACCCTGATGGATCAAGACAGGAACACGGCCTCTCCACAGTCAGGCTGAGCACAGAATCTGAATACTGTCCAAATCACAAACATAACCAATGACAGTGTTAAGCCTTCTAGTCTTTAATCCTCTGGGGTAAGATTTACTGAGATGCTTACTCATAAAATGACCACCACTTAGTGACAGCACCCAATCTAGAGCAAGCCGCCCCACCCACACCTTTCCACAATGACCCAATTCAAACCCAAACCTTTAAAACATTTTTTTGTTAAGGATTTTATTTTTAAGTAATCTCTGCAACCAGTGTGGGGCTTGAACTCACAACCTCAAGGTCGAGAGTTGCATGTTCTACTGAGCTAGCCGGGTGCCCCAACCCCAATCTTCTAAGCTTTTTCTAATATTCTCTTCCTGAGAGGCCCCACCGTTCCTCATGGTGCACACTGTTCCTTCTGCATGGACTAATAAACCTAATATGATCAACAACAGGGGTGTTCCTGGTCTTCGGCTGGTGGCCTTGACAATGTCGAGCTCCTAGAACAGAACTTGGCATGCAGGCAACATTCAATAAAATTAAATGAACAAATGAGCAGAGACTGGGAGTTATAATACCTATGTACATAAAAATTACGGTAGTCTATGAACCTCGTTTTGATTAACATATTGAGTTCAGTGTTTCTACAAAGTACTAAATGTTGTCATATGATCATTACATGTGGCCAGAATAAATGAGATCCTATATTCATATGCATTCTCCCACACATAAATGTTTTGTGATTAATCAAATGCATTGAAATGTGACACAAATTAAGAGGATTATGCAATTTTCAAGCAATGGCTACTAAAGATACAATTACTGTCATGATAGGGGCAGTTGATTCACAAGGGTTGGGAACGACTTGACCAGAACGTTAGTTCATTGATTAGCTGACTTCAGAAACATTTGCTGGGTGCTTACTAAGTGCCGAGTACTGAGGACAGAGAAGAGCCATGCCTTCCCGGCCAAGGAACTCAAATTCTTGAGGGGGAGGCAGAGCGGTGAGTGTGCAAGGAACTGGGGGAGCCCAGGGGAGGGACCTGAAGCGTGGCCCGTGGTAGAGGCCGAGCAAGATAATGCACGCAACATTCTCAGCGACATTACAAGTATGGCTCCCGTGTGGCACGTGGAGGTATTACCCACACACGAAGCTTTCAACACAGCTTACAAAGTACCTCCAAAGAGGGGTTTTGTTCCTTTTACTTCTCAAGGGAGAGGATTAGTGTGTTGGGACACAATACTATGTTTTCGTTGGAAACCACCCCATTTTCACTAACGAGAAAATGAAAATCAACAATAACAACAAACAAACAGGAAGATTGCCTGGTGTGTAATTTGGTCTTGAATTTCATTCAAACAAAAGAAGCCTCAATCTCTGTTTGCTCCACTCTGGTACTTTTATGGTACACGAGGGATAATTATAATTCTTAGATGGATCATTAGGAGACAGAACATCCTCAAAACAAACAACAGGTTTAGTTGGTAATCATTTCTTATTAAACCTTTTACTAATGTCTTCTTCTCACAAAGAAAAAAGACCAGTACTATCTTAGCTTGGCTAAAGAAAGAGTGTTTTTTGGGGTGCCTGGGTGGCTTTGCCGGTTAAGTGTCAGACTTTGGGGCTCAGGTCATGATCTCGCAGTTCATGAGATGGAGCCTCACATCCGGCTCTCTGCCGTCAGCACAGAGCCTGCTTGGGCTTCTCCCTCTCCCCCACCTCTCTGTCCCTCCTTTGCTTTCATGCATGTGCTTTGTCTCTCTCCCTCTCTCTCAAAAATAAATAAATGTTAAAAAAATAATAAAAGAGTTGCTTTTTGCTTCAAGAATCTGAGTCCTGGTCCCATTTCTATATTCTCTGTACTTCGCTCTCCAAGTTCCAGGGTTGTGGAGAACAGGTGATGTGCACCTGAGTTGAAGAAGGCTGACCAGCTGTAGGCAATCCAAACATAACTACAATAGGACGTCTGGGCAGCTCAGTTGGTTACGCTTCTGCCTTTTGGCTTCGGCTCAGGTCACAATCTCACAGTGTGTGAGTTCAAGCCCTGCTTCCGGCTCTGTGCTGTCAGCATAGAGCTGGCCTTGGATCCTCTGCACCCGCCCCCCACCACTCTCCCTCCCCTGCTAGTTCTCTTTCTCTCAAAATAAATAGATAAACTTAAAAAAAATATTTGCAATAATGGTTGGTACATCCAGCACCAGCACAAGATCACAGTAAAAAATAAAGATACTGACATTTGCCACTGCCTTAGAGAGACCTTTTGATCGGATCCACCTTTTCTGTAAAATGTCAAATAGCTCCTTTCTCGTCTCCTTAAGATTTCTGCACAAATGTCACCTCAGAGAGAACTTTCCAGATCATCTTCTCTAAAATAGCAGACTTCAGCATTCATACTCTACCCATTCACAATGCTTTACTTCGGAGTCTTTATCAGTGCCTGACATCACTACTTGGATGACTTTAGTCTCTCCCCAAACACTATACTGTAAGTGCCATTGGGGTAAGACTGTAAAAAAAAATTTTTTTTAATGTTTATTTGTTTTTGAGAGGGAGAGAGACAGAGTGCGAGCAGGAAAGGGGCACAGAAAGAGGGAGACTTGAATCGGAAGCAGGCTTCAGTCTCTGAGCTGTCACCACAGAGCCTGACGTGGGGCTCAAACATACCAACCATGAGATCATGACCTGAGTGGAAGTCGAACACTTCACTGACTGAGCTAGCCAGGTGACCCCCTTTGTAAAAAAAATTTTAAGGGGTAGGACTTTGTTTTGATCATTGGTATATCCCCAGCGCTCAGCCTGGCACACAGTAGGCACTCAAGAAATACTCATTAAATGAGCAAACTATGCATCTGAGCAACTGAGGAAGCCAAACACCAACTCCCATGGAAAGCTAACAGCTAAGGTAACCTAAGCAGACTGCAGACAGACCAGGGTCAGAGTCTCAGCTGGCTTTAGAAGGCATAGGTTCTGGGGCACCAGGGAGACTCAGTTGGTTAAGCGTCTGACTTCGGCTCAGGTCATGATCTCACAATTCATGGGTTCGAGCCCTGTGCTGGGCTCTGTGCCGACAGCTCAGAGCCTGGAGTCTGCTTCCGCTTCTCTGTGTCCCTCTCTCTCTGCCTCTCACCTGCTCACGATCTGTCTCTCAAAAATGAATAACTGTTAGGAAAGTTTAAAAAAAAAAAAAAGAAGGCATAGGTCTGTTCTTCCTACAACCTGTCCATGAGCTAACAAAGGATAGTAGAGCAACACACTTTAGTTTTGAAAAATTAAAAACAATAAAAACAGTGTTTTAACCAGAGATAGCCAATCTCCCTTTAGCACTTTGCTACAAAATCTGAAATGACTTTGGAACACGTGGGTTCGAGGAATTAGAAAGCTTGGGTCAGCAGCGATCTGAATGTTCAGAGAAGGCAGCTTCATCAGAATTTAGAAAACTGTAATACTGTTAGTTTTGAATATGAGAAGGCTGATGCACTTCCTACAGCTGGTCGATGATTAATTCATAAAGCATCCTGCTCGACTGGCAGCACAAGGTTGATGCCATGGTACCGATGCGACAGGCGGGACACCTAATGCAACGGGGGCAAGTTCTAGGGAAAGAGAGCAGTTGCTTCAGATTCAGAAGAATACAGTGTTTCAAAAATACTGCTCTGGCGCCTGGGGGGCTCTGTGGATTGAGTGTCTGATGTCAGCTCAGGTCATGGTTTGTGAGTTCGAGCCCTGCGTCGGGCTTTGTGCTGAAGGCTTGGAGTCTGCTTCGGATTCTGTGTCTCCCTCTTTCTCTGCCCCTCCCCTACCCGCGCATGCGCATGTGCACATTCTCTCTTTCTCTCAAAAATAAAATAAGCATTAAAAAATTTAAAAATACTGCCAAGAAACTTAAAAAAAAAAAAACTGCTTCCTACCGGGGGGAATGAAGCGTGCCTGGACATTTAGAAACTTGGTCTATAACCTGTGGCGATGTTATGAGCAGCTCAACTTGGCGGAATCACAGAACTGCTTGCTCACAGGTTAACTACAGAATTTCTCCGTCACTGAGCGTTGCAGCTGCTGTGTTCACCTACACTTCCACGAGCAGCAAGGCAACATCCACTGCGGTTGTTGAAACTACAAATGTGTGTGCTCATCCTGCCACTCATGGACCAAAATAACCAAGAGCATATTCTTTATGTACTAACAGGCGTTCAGAAAACAGTAAGGGGCCAAAATGTAGAGATGCTCCAGCAATCCAAGGCTTTATCCAAGGATCACAGCTTCTTGGCCAGCTTAAGGATCGTTTTTCTAGAAAATTAATCTGAGAAACTGCAAAGGTATGAGGTTTTATTCTATGAAATATTAAACTATACAATTTTAGGATTATTGGAAAACATTGTTTATACTGATTAAAAGAAATACTCTTGGGGCACTTGACTGGCTCAGTCGGAGGAGCACGTGACTCTTCATCTTGGGGCTGTGAGTTCGAGCTGCACGTTAGGTGCAGAGATTACTTAAAAAAAATTAAAAACAAAAAGGAAAAACTCTTAAGGTGATTTCAACTCCAATAGGATGTACCAAGTAACTTTCAAAAAACAGTTAACAATAAGAACATCACGAAAGCAAAGCCATAAACATTTGCTATTGTCAGAAACCAGGCCAAGAAGGTCAACTGTTGAATCAAAAAATTAAAAAGTCATTTTACTTTGAACATACCTCTCTACTCTCTACAGTCCAATACCTAGAAAGGGAATTTATTAATATCCAGTGTCAACTACATCACAACAAATAAGTAGGGGAACAAACCTGTTGTGAGAATCCACAGAAGAACTGGTACAAAAACTGCGGCAAAATGAAACAAAGGTTCTGGAAAGAAATGGAAAAAAGGGTTAATGTTTTCACTTCATGCACTTTCTAAACTAACACAGGATACTGTACTCCAAACAGTCTACGGTCAGCCCTAAGTCTTTCTAATATCATAACAGAATAAATCTCTATGAGGGTTTTAAGCAAACAAGTCAAAGACAAAGGATTTAATTTATATGAATACCGACTTTTGCCCGTTGATGCAGAAAGGGGCTCTCACTTTGGGAGAACCTCTTGCTGTTCCTCCTTGAGGGAAGAAATAAGCTCATACCGTAAAAACACCTAATGGTATTACCCCCAATTTGCAAAATCGCCGTAAGTAGACTGACGTGAGGCTGTAAGTGTACACGTAAAGTCACGTAACATAATAAACAGCCAGGATATTGTTACGGTGGATATTGACACTAAGGATATTCTTACAGTGGATATTGACACTAATGGCATCAACTAAGGCTTTCCCTCCTTTATTATTGCCTCATGAAACAAGCATCTTATTATTATCAATCACCAATTATGTGCAAAGATACTATTGCGGGTGATACGAAAAACAGAACAAAACTTCTTCCTCCTGACTTACTTCTCCCAACCGTTTAATTGGGAGAATACTAAAAACAAAGAGACAGCAATATAAGCTGATAATTCATCAGGCAGTAAATGCCACGAGGTAGGGCTATAAATAAGGAAATCAATGTCTTCAGCCAAATTACCAGAACTAGTATTTTCAGATGAGCACCATCTTTCAAGGTAGGATGGGACCTTATTTTGGCGCTGCTGTCACCTCTTCTGATGTTGCTGGATTCCTCTTTGGGTAGCTCCTTCGAGAGCCCATTTTTGAGCTACATCAGAAAAGCAGTCTCCTTTTTTGGGTCACACATTCTCACTTAGCTAACTGACGCAGCTAGGAGACGCAGAGCTGTTTTGGAAGCTCCAATGCATCCGCGAACGTCCCCCACGCGGAGGGTATCTAGGAGAATATACTTCAGGCTCTGGATGGTGCTCCTACAGAAAAGCGCTCTACGTGCACCGAGCGAGTCCCGTAGCCCCGTGGCATCACAGCTCCCAAAGCCATCTCGCGGAACAGCGACACTCACGCATATGCATTGGTCTTGGTAGAATGCAAGATCATACTTGAAAATTTAAAAAAAGTGTTCTGAGGTGAAGAAGGAAATACTCAGGGGGAATGGGGGGGTGCTTTGTGGGAAGGGGAGTCTGACTCTCTCCAGAATGTGAGTCCCATGAGAACAGACTTGGCCTGCCTTATTCCACTATGAATCCTTGGGTCCTAAAACAGTGCTTGGCACATGGGAACACATCCAAACACATCTGTTGACCGAATGAATAAAGAAATTAGAATTGGAACAAGGTGTTAAAGATGGATAGGATAGAAGATGCCGCTATGAACATTGGGGTACATGTGCTCCTATGCATCAGCACTTCTGTATCCCTTGGGTAAATCCCTAGCAGTGCTATTGCTGGGTCATAGGGGAGTTCTACTGATAGGTTTTTGAGGAGCCTCCATACTGTTTTCCAGAGCGGCTGCACCAGCCAAATCATGGAAAGAGCCCAAATGTCCATCACCTGATGAGTGGATCAAGAAGATGTGGTATATATATACAATGGAGTACTATATGACAATGAGGAAGAATGAAATATGGCCATTTGTAGGAAAGTGGATGGACCTCGAGGGTGTCATGCTAAGCGAAATAAGTCAGACACAGAAGGATAGATACCATATGTTTGCATTCATAGGTCTAACAGGACAGGCCTGGCAGGGGACCATGGGGAGAGGAAGGGGGAAAGAGAGAGGGGATGAGTGAGGGACACGGATCAAGGGAGACTATTGAATACTGGAGACGAACCATGGACTGAGGGGGGAGGGGGAGGGAG
>PISW01017206.1:0-10991 GCA_004023785.1 Mungos mungo
CACGAACCATGAGATCATGACCTGAGCCGAGATCAAGAGTCCGACACTTCACTGACTGAGCCATACAGGCACCTGTGCGATTAATGATTTTTTAAGTGGAGATACTGAACTCTTTGTTTTTTGATATAAAGTCTTTGCATATAAGCCTGGCCATGTGGGATCGAAGGTTAGTGACCCTCCTCACCCTCACTCACTCACCACAACTGTCTTATGCTGAATTCTGTAGATTCTCCTAGACCAGAGAACAGGGTCGGGTCACCAGGAGGCTGCTCATCGATTACATAGTGATTTTATTTCCAAAACCCGGTGCCTGCTCCTCATGCGAGGTAGAGGAGCCCTAGAGCTCCCGGAGAGGAGGGACACCAGGAGGCAGGCTCGTCCCAGGGCTGCCTCCATAGGCGTCAGCACCACGGACAGCTCACGCGGCCCCGCCTCCTCTCCTGTCCTACCATTTCTGCTGAGGAGAGGCGCTCTGGCTAACTCTGCAGAGACCCCACCTCACACCGCGGAGCCTGATGCCGAGAAGGATTGGGAGCCAGAGCGGGGCAGAAAGGAGGTGCCCGAGAAAACTTCCCCGTGAGGGGCTGGGTGCTGCCCTGGCTGGGAAAGTCGCCCTCCTGAGCTTCGCTGCCCAGGCTTCGTTACGCACCCCCCGGTCCCTGCTCCCCTGGGTGCAGGGGGCACCAACAGGACTCCAGGTTACCTGAAAGGTGGGGGTGGGACCAGCTAACACAGGCAGCCACGGCATCCATTATGCCATTTACACAGGCCAAGGATAAATGATCCACTCCTGCACCAACCACAAAGAGCTCAAGCACAATTTTTAAATGCAGGAAGTATTTCTCCGGGGCTTTGATATTTTCTTCCTGCGGGCTGCAGCAGCGTTTGCGACGGTGCCAAGCCACGCTGCTGCTGATTTACTGCGCTGGGAGCAGCACTCCATCAATGTCCCCTGGCTGCCACAGCCACCAAGCTCCCCCTGTCCCCGGGCATCTTGCTTACAGAAGAAAATTATTCACTTGCTTGTATGTTACATGCAAAACAAACTATTTTTAGCTGCCTACATCTATCACCTCACTTGGCCATCGTGGCTCCGGTGGGGGAGCGGTGGGAAGAAGAAGGACAAAGGAGCAGCCGAGCTCAAGCCTTTCCTTGGAAAAGCAAAGTGAGCACACGCTGGCGGTGACACGGGCTATCATAGGCAGTGACAGGGAAACGTGGGGCTGTTCCAGCCGCTGTCACAAGAGCTTTGTCTTGTCCTGCCGGGCACCAGCCGGGAGCGGACAGCCAGCGACAGCGCTGCTGTGCATGGGGCTGTCCTCGCCTGCACGAGAAGGACAGCACGGTCCCTGCACTGGACGGCCTTGCACGTTCACAAGGGGTGGGGAGCCTTTGAAATGACTTTTTGGATCAATCAAAGGTGGCTTTGGCATCCCATTTGTCTTTTTGAGGTTTGGGATTTCCGTTTCATGTTGTTGACGTTCAAGCATCGGACATGAGAGGGTGCCCAGAGACTCTCCAAGTGCATTTTCAGAACTGCGTGTGATGTTTATGCAAACAGGCCCACCGAAGATGGAGGCACAGTGTAGGATTCCAGTTTCTGGTCATGTAGGATCTTCACGTGGTTACTGGATGCATAAAAATCAGCTATTTGGGAAAAATCCCAACATGGGGGAAATTTGCTCCAGAAAAGAGGGGTCTGCAGGAGCTGAGGAAGGGGCGGTAGGGGACCCACTCAGTGTAAACCAACCATCCCTCCCCTAGGTCTGCTTGTGGCTCAGCTCACAGGGTTGGTGCTAGAGTTTCAGGAGGGGCTGAACCAACAGAGTGTTTGAGGATGCCCTCACCGAGGGATCGGACACACTCAGGGTCGGAGGGGATTCACACAGACCTGCAGACCCTGGAGAGGCCTCGGCCAGGGGACTCCCCACTGCCCCCCATCAATGCCATTGGGTGACAACAGGTTGTGGAGGACACATGTCGTCACCTTCCAGACAAAAGCCTCACACCTGCATCCTTGAAAGACTAAGAAGATACATACACCTGAAGACCAAGCCGGGGCACCGCAGCTTCCCGACCTGGTCTGAGCGCGCTCTCAAACCAAAGTAAGACTCACACCAGGGATTTGTGCGGGCGTGCATTTAACCAGTGGAAAGACCTGTTGGAGACTCTGTGACTTCTGGTTCAGCTCTTGGGGGGGGGGTCTTCTGGCTGCTCATCTGTCCCGGGCTCCCTGTGGTCACTCTCCACTCCAGCAATGTCACGCGGCTAACACCCCCTGCCCGTCATCCGCTGTGGTGCCCAACACCAGGCTGCCATCTCTTCCCTTCCCTGAACACCTGTCTCCACTCCCTGTCTTCCATCCACCAGGTTCATTGGCTCACAGAGGCTGCCATGCCAGCCCACGTCCTGTGCAGCGGGAGGGGACTCCCTCCCTCCCCCCAGCGGGAACGACAGATGACAGACACATGATTATAACCATGAGGAGCGTCAGGAAGGACCTCGAGGGGACTTCCAGCCCTGGCCCCCAGCCTCACGCAGGGAGGTCACACCCAGCAAAGTGACCTCTGTGCTGACGTGGTTCAGATGAGTACAGGCTGTCCTGTAGAACAGATCCACATTTAGTGACGTGGCCTAAATTCTCTGCAAACTATGGGTCCTGCATTCCAGCCTGACCTGGATCAGCCCTTTCCTGCTGCCCCTCATCGCACACCAGCATGTGTGCTGCCCGAGCCGCTGGCCCTCCGTGTGGCTAAGGCTGCACCGGGCCTGAGGGGCTTTGCTTGACTCCAGTGTCCCACACACACGTTGGTGCATCATGTGCATCCAGAAACAGTGGACGTTAGCCTTGTTGTGCAAGAAGGGAGATAGACATCGAAAGAAAAGTCCCCTAGGGCTCTAGGTGCTAATCAGTGCTGGGAGACGGGGTTGCCCTCCAGGCCGGAAGTGGGGGGCTGGGTTTGACGGCCCGGAGGACTCTCCCTGCTGGTATCAAGGCCCCGGAGACCCTGTGTCTGAGCCCAAGTGCAGACAGGGAGCCTGGATCTCCAGTCCCACGGGGAGCGGCGCTCTGGAATCTGGAATCGAGGGCACTGGACCTCAGCAAACGCTTCTCACTCAACAGCTCGGTCCATTCCTGAACTCCCTGCTGGCTTGCCATCTGCCGGCGCCCCACCTTCCCCCTTCCCTGCTGTGATGCATGTGCGGGGGGTACGTGCTGTACACTTTGGAGAGCTGTGGGCTTGCGTGGGCGCTACAGACGCGTGCAGGGGTGACTGCCCGTCTTGCCGCTGCCCACGAGCCGAACCAGCGGGGGCTGCACCAGGGCGGCCATGCAGGGCCAGGCACGCGGGAGGCCCGCGCGTCTGGGGAGGAGAAAACCACATGCCCATTACCATCAGCGTGCCCGTGATGTCCGCGGCCACTGCTAATGATATTTATGGCAGCTTCATGTTCCTTTTGAGGCATAATTAGAAAAGATGAATAACTGTAGAGCCCCTCGCCGAGATAAATGAACAGTGGTAGACTTTTCCATTTTGATGCTTGTTTCAGAAACACTCGAAAGAAAGGAAGGTGTCCGTGCACACTTTGCATAAAAACAGGGTGAGGTGGCAGAAGCCACTTGGCTTGTGCCGCTGGTCCCGTGTGGACAGAGGCCTTCCGTGCTGTTACCTGGGTGCGTCAGAACCGGAAGTCTGAATTTAGGAGCCTGAGACACCATTAAACTGATGCAGAAGGTTCTAAGTGCGTGTGTATATGTCTTCTCCAGGAGGAGCAATTTAGGGAAACGGGCTTGAAGACACACAGCCTTGTTAGCAGAAAGCTTAGAAACAAATACTTAGAGTGTTTAAAAGTTTCTGCTTCTTTCTTTCTTTTTTTTTTTTTAAGGATGTGTGACATTCCTCTGGCCTTCTGAGTTCGTGCCGATTAGGACGTGAGGTTGACACCCGGTCTGCCCCACACTCTCCCTTTGCCCCGGAAGTCATTCGTCTTCTTTGGCAGCACCTGCTTCAAAGAAGGATTCATCTCCAACCCTTTCTCACAAGACCAGGCACAAAGCGGCTTTCTTCCGCTGGACCCTCCGGGACGAGGGCGGGTTGTGCATGCCGTTTCCAGACGCCTCTTCCAGCAGCCCCCGGGGCCGCTGCGTGAACCGAAGTCATTCAGACTGGCCTAGGGACACGCTAGGAGTCCAGGAACAGTTTGTTTCAAAAGGGTATTTTTCGAGGAAATATTTCTTTGGCTTTTTCTCACACTTGTTTTACAAAACAAACACATTTTGCTTAAAATCACTGCTGTGTCCTCCCTCCCTGAGCCATTAACAGAAAGCAAATCCGTGGCCAAGACTGGGTCCGGGTCCATCTTCAACTAGAGGGCGTGGCCCCCATGGGGACATCTGCTCACAGCCAGCCTCTGATGCTGGTCAAGTTCCTTCCGTTTTACACACATATGCAGAAGCTACACCTAGAGTCACGATGACAAATGAGATCTAGTAACGGTGACACCCGCATCTCAGAGGCAAAAGGGACCACCAGTTACTGAGGGCTTTTTATGTGCCGTCCGTGCTAAAAGGATCTTGTAGCCACCTGGCCGTAGCGGTAGCACCTTGGCCCCACGGTGGCGTGTGCCCGCCTGGCGGCTCATGAGTGGCGGTGCGGGACCTCCTCGCCACGGGCTGGCATCGCACCGCGTAAGGGTGTTGTCATAGGTGGTACCTGGGGCAGTCTCGACAAGACAGATGCTCAGACCAAGCCCAGAGGGCTCCAGGTACACAGGCAATAATAAGTCGTGGACCCAGCTCTCAGATTTAAACAGAGTCACGTTGACCTGAGCCTTCCCATTCACACGCAGCTGGGTCAACCTCCTGTGCTTCTAAGGGACAAATGTCAGGAAAAGAAGACTTTCTCTTATGGCCTTGGGAATGCCCCCAGTGACATATTTGGTTCAAGGTCATATCATAAGTCGGTGCCATTTACAGATTTTCCGACATTGGGCATCCACACGTGCGGGAACAGCCTTTTCTCTCCCCCGTGCGCACCCTCATCCTTTACCACATTTACCCGTCTTCCCGGCCGTTCTCGCCCACGAGAGAGTCTCCCTTCTCTGGGATCGTCGCTTACTTGGCAGCTGTCACGTGCCCCATATTTTGTTCATGTGGATTTTTGTGGCTTGTAGATTGTTTACACGAGATACGGGCCCATTGAAGGAATTCTAATTTGTTACTTTGTGAGGTATAATCCTATGACCTGGGTCCGACTGCTCCTGGGGGTTTGGAGGGATGAGCGCCCCTGGCTGTTGGGGCATCACCCTCACTACCCTGGCTGCTCCCCCATGGGGGCATCACCCTCACTACCCAAGCTCCTCCCTGTGGGGGGCGTCACCCTCACTACCCAGGCTCCTCCCCCATGGGGGCGTCACCCTCACTATCCAGGCTCCTCCCTGTTAGGACGTCACAGTCAACTACCCTGGCTCCTCCCCCATGGGGGCGTCACCCTCACTACTCAGGCTCCTCCCCCAGGCTCTGGCTCACTGACCCACTGATTCACTCCATTTCCGCTGCGCCATCGACAAGGCCCGGTAGCCTCTTAGGTTGTAGCGAAGTTCCCGGATGTGCGGGCTGCACACCTCGTCCCCAAACCGCCCAGGACCCTATCTGAGAGGGCGGGGCTGCCGCTGTGGGGGCGGTGTCGCGGGGACGGGGTGCCCATCAGTGCCTGCAGGGGCGCGGCCGGCCTCCCCACGCGTGGACTGGGCCGTGCCGGCAGCGCTGTGCGCTCTCACGACGGCGGACACAGCGGCAGACTCTGAGGATCAAACATGGGGGCGATCAGAACAGTTTATTTGCTGGTGCAGCCGTTTCATGCGGAGGGCGCACCCGCCCCACCCCAGCCCTGCCCCGCCTCCGCCCCTGAGGCACCTGGTCGGGGACAGCGCCCCACGCAGGCGACCTGCAGGCTCAGGATGCCCGTTTTCTGAGAGGGGAGAAGCCCCGGGGCCTGCGGAAGCCCCTCGCATCCCCGGCCAGGCCACGTAACGGGGAAGAGAGCGCTGGGTGTGCCACGGGACCCCTGGCACCTGGGCGAGTGCTTGACGGGCTGAGCACTTCAGGGCTTGTGATAACGAGCGGACACAAAGGGGAGAAGGATAAGGAGGCAGCCGGGTCAGCAGACCGGAAACAGATCTGAAAACCGCAACGTGAAAACGCAGGCTCCCCGAGTCTTGCTGTGCGGACCTCGCAGGCCCCGACACGGAACTCGGGGGCTGGCCTGCACGCAGACCGCTGCTCTCGGCCCGCACGGGTCTCACCGCTGTGTCCCGAGTCTCTTAAATCACCCAGGAGTCTCCCTGCCTGACCGTCAGCAAAGACCCTGCAGGGGGTGGAGTTCCAGGCTCCCTCTGCCTCCTGCACCGGAGGGCGCACGGGGGCCGGGCCTCTGCTCCACAGCTGAGGGCATGCGGCGCCTCCTGGGAAGGCCACCAGCAAATCCTGACAGGTGCGGCCACTGAAATCCTGTGTGTGAGTGTGCACGTGCACCTGTGAGTGCCTGCGTGTACCTGTGTGCACGTGCACCTGTGTGTGAGTGTGCATGTGTACCTGTGAGTGCCTGCGTGTACCTGTGTGCACGTGTACCTGTGTGAGTGTGCATGTGCATGTGCCTGCATGTATATCTGTGTGTGTGCACCCATGTGTGAGTGTCCATGTGCACCTGTGTGTGCATGTGTATGTGCACGAATGTATGTGTACCTGTATGTGAATGCATGTGTGCCCATGTGTGAGTGTGCATGTGTGCATATGTACCTGTGTGTGTGCATGTGTACCCGTGTGAGTGTGTGTGCATGTGCACCTGGGTGTGAGTGTGCACATGTGCATGTGTACCCGTGTGAGTGTGCATGCGTATACCCGTGTGTGCACGCGTATGGTACCTGGGTGTGAGTGTGTGCATGTGTGCCTGTGTGAGCGCGTGCGTGTGTGTACGTGTGTGCATGTGTACCCATGTGTGAGTGTGTGCATGTATACATGTGTGTGTGTGCACGCACGTGGTACCTGGGTGTGTGAGTGTGCCTGTGTGTGTGCATGCGTGTGTACATGTGTGCATGTGTACTGTGTGCGTGTATGCGTGTACATGTGTACCTGGGTGTGAGTGTGTGCGTGTATACCCGTGTGTGTGTGTGTGCGTGCAAGCACATGGTACCTGGGTGTGTGAGTGTGCATGTGTACCCGTGTGTGTGCGCGCGTGTGTACATGTGTACCTGGGTGTGTGAGTGTGCATGTGTGCCTGTGTGTGCACACACACGTGTACATGTGTACCTGGGTGTGCGTGTGCATGTGTACCTGTGAGTGTGTGCACATGTGCCTGTGTGTGCCTGTGGGGAGGCAGCCTCTCGCTATGTTAGGACTGGCCGACGGGACAATACCCGGCTGACCTTCAGAAGGCCTGCCTCCCTGGAAGATGCGGTCTCACGGCCGCCGGGGGCTGCGTGTCTGTCCTTGGTGTCAAGGTGAACGGCACACCTGTGGCACACGAGCAGCCATCCGCACCTGGAGCCGGCTGCTCAGCCGTGCCCGGCTCTGGGGGGCCACTGTGCGGTCAGTGGCCACAGGGTGACAAATTGCCTCTCTGCCAGCGCTGGAGCTGTGACAGTGTCTCCACAGCCCCCTCCAGATGGGCCCAATTAAACTATTAGCCAATAAGCGAGTCTGACGGCTCCATTAGCAGCCCCCTGTGCTCACACGGACAGCTCAGGACTCGCGTCCTTCCAGGAGCCGCGCCAGCCTCGCCCGGGGTGTGCGGCGCTTGCAGAGACTCCCGGGCCCCTGCCTGGCAGGTCCCTGAGACCCGCATGCAGCCGTGGGTGATGCAGGGAGAAGGGTCGGCCGCAGCCCGCTGCCCTGGCTGGCCACAAAGCCGCTTCTCCTGGTGGGCTCTGCTGCTTCTAAATCGGGATGCCGTGCCTTGTTGGCTAGATGCATGTCTCCCAACATACAGAACTATGGACAGACATTAGACGGGGGTGCCTGGGGGGCTCCGTTGGTGAAGTGTCCGACTTCGGCTCAGGTCATGATCTCATGGTTCATGAGTTTGAGCCCCGCGTCAGGCTCTGTGCTGACAGCTGGGAGCCTGGAGCGGCTTCAGATTCTGTGTCTCCCTCTTCGTCTGCCCCTCCCCGGCTCGTGCTCTCTCTCTCTCTCAAAAATAAAGAAACATTTAAAAAAATGTAACTATTGCCACAGTAGAGACCCCACTTTCTGCATAGCGAGTGACAATGTTAGGAGCAAAGTGGGCATGTGGTCCAGAGCTCACTGGGCCCGGGGTGCAGCGATGTAAAGAGGAAATGGGTGTTCAACCTCACCCTTATGAGGAGTCTAAAACAGCCATGTGCGTGGAAGCAGAGAGTCCACGGTGGTGGCAGGGGGCTGGGGGCCCGGAAATGGGGAGACACTGGTCCAAGGGCACAAACCTCCAGGTGTCAGATGAGCCAGTTTGGGATCTGGCGTCCTGCTCGTGACTCTGGATCACAGCACTGGGCTGCGGGAAGCTTGCGAGGTGATGGACATATCCGTGGCCTTGGTGCTGGGGAAGGTTTTGCTCACTCCAGACTCATCGACTGTATGCATTAAATACAGGCATTTTCACACGCCAGTCATACCTCAGCTTAGCAGTAAAATACTAAAATAAAACAAACAATAAATACTACAGAGACGCGGGGGCTGCCGTGGTCTGTGCTGCCCTCTGGCTGTCCCGGGGGGCCTCCTGAACAGGGACCCCAGCACCCCCCGGGAGAACCCGCCTTCAGCAGGGGACACGGAGTGCTCCGTCTCATCCTTCCGTCTAAATGTTGTCTTAGGAAACGATCAGTAGGAAATGTCAGTTCTTGAGAAGCAATCAAGAGAAATAAAGATAAAAAGCACAAGGTTGGCGACAAGCGGAGAGTTAACAATAACACACTGGGAATAAAATGGATGGAAATGGGACCGGACAGTCCCGACGGCGCGCCGTTGCGGGCTAGGCGGCTCGTGCGGCGGGCTGGGCCCTGTCCTCGACAGGTTTGGGTGCGTTCTGGCCCATCCCCAGGTTCCCTGATGTTCCGGAAGAGCACGGAACGCTTTGTCACCATCCCGAGCAATGAGTGTGCCTGGCCTCTGGGGACGCGGCCGTGAGCAGAAAGGATGGAGTCCCCACCCTGTGTGCCACTCAGGTGGGCTATGGGGTCACCGTCAATGGTTGGGGCCACTCTGTGCCCAGGGCTCAGGCCTTTCCAGTTTGTGTTCTCTTCTTCCCCGCCGACCTGTGCCCCCGAGGGAGGACCAGCGAGTCACAGACACCCAGCTTCGTTCTGCGGTGTCACCCATCCTTTCCGCACAAGGAACATCTGTCTATGGGAATCCTCACCCGACGGGGTTGGTGTTGTGATGACATCATTGCCCAGTCTCTCCCTCTGCCCTTGGGGGCAGCACATCTCTCTCTTCTGTTTCTCTTTGGACATTTTCAGTCCTCATGAAACCAAACCTTCCAGGCTGGCCTCCCTGGCCCTGGACAGTGTCACCACCACGAGGGATTAATGACGTGGTTTTGATAAGGACTGGGTGTTGCTAAGCCCGACCGCCTGTTCTCCCTCCAGGGGAGCCCCTGCCTCGCTTCCCCTCTGACTTCAGTCCTGCACGAGACGGACACACAGCAGCCAGTCGCTCAGCCCCAGTGACGTGTGATGACGATGTGTGTGCAGGGCGAATGGCACTTCCCCACCTCGCTTGCTCTGACCCACGTTCAGGACCGACGTCCCCGGGAGATGTCACCCCACCCTGCGGGTGACGGGGTCCCGTCCTCCCTGATGGGGGGTGACAGTCCTTGTCTCGTCACTCGTCACCCACTGCTTGCTCGTTTGGAATCTCTCTGGAGCCGGGAGCTGTCGCCGAGCCCTGATGAGAAGTGAGAAGCAGGCCGTGCAGGGGACCCCGTTGGCACCAGCGGGGCCTCGAGGCAGGCGGGGGAGGTGGTGGGGAGGGGCGATGGCTGGCGGGTGCTGGCAGGGACAGGGGGACACGCAGCGGGGGCCGCGGTGGGGCTCTGCCGGGAGGTGAACCTCCATCTGACCTTGGTGTGCCCAGGCGAGCTGGCTGTGGGAACACGGGCTCCACGTGCCAGGGCTTGTCCGCCACACGACACTGCTGAATTTCTCTGACTTCAGGACCAGTCCAAGGCCATGCACATAAAAGCCTCAGTAAATCCTGATAGATTGAATTGATTATAAGGAATCGATTTCCTTTTCCTTTGAAACCTCAGGGCCTGACGCGGGGCTCGCCCTCCCAAACTGAGAGATCATGACCTGAGCCGAAATCAAGAGTCAGATGTTCAACCGACTGAGCCACCCAGGTGCCCCTGGGATGACTTTTAATTTGGTTCTCGGTCAACAAGAATTGCATTTAGTGCCCCGTTCATGTTCACGGATGACAAAGAAGCGAGCCAGGGTGGCCGCCCGCCGAGAGCCCGCTGCTGCCCGGGGCCGGCCGCCTGCGCCTTCCGGGGGTGAGACGGAGCCGCGGTAGCCGGTACTGTCCGCACACGGCTTCTGGGAGAGGCCTGCAGTCTCGGTGCCCGGCTCTGCCCAGGTGCTGCTCGCACTTCACCACCTCTCCTGCCAACCCCCTCCCCCCACACCCCCGGGCCACCCGACTGCTCAGCTCAGGCACGGAAGGCGCATCAGGTCCAGGAGAGGAGGTGCGTGACAACGTGGATAAGGAATCGGTGATCAGGCCCCAAGCACAGTAACTGGGTGCCAGGGAACCCCTGTCCTTTGCCCAAGGCTGCGGCCTGCAGGAGGGTTGCCCAGGCTGACCCTGGTAGGAGCGGTGCAGTGGGGAAGGGGAGGCTGCCCGCTCCTGTCCGGAGGCTCAGACACCCACAGTCTTGCCCATTTACGCGGTGGTCTGCATCTTCTCTTATTTTCTCCCTCTTTCCCTCGGTGGGGGGGGGGGTCCTCAGCCCCCAGCC
>PISW01017207.1:0-10988 GCA_004023785.1 Mungos mungo
GCACTCGAGAACACCTGCCATGGATGCCGGCAGGTCCGTCCAGGGCCACGCGGACACAGAACCCACCGCCCGGGCACCGCTTCTCCTGCTCGCAGCCCCCTCCCCCGTGCCCCACACCTTCCCCTCGAAAACCCTCCCGCTTCGCCTGGACGGGGAAGGCGGCCTTGGAGACGGCAGTCCGCCCTCTTCCCAGGTTGCCGGCTTCCTGAGTAACGGACCTCTGTTCCCACCACCCCTGTCTCTCGGTGGTGAGTCTGCAGCGGAGAGCAGCCGCCTGAGGTCCACCCGGTTCTGTCCCGTAACGTTAGCACACTGTGGAGTCCCTCCGAGCTGTGGCACAAGTCGGTATTCTGTTCCATTTCCTTCCGTGGTCTGGTTGTAGCGCAGTTTGATTTTCCATCTACCAGTTGGTGGACGTTTGGACTGTCTGCAGTTTGGGGCAGTTACAAATAACGCTGCGGTGAGTTCAGGGGCTGGTCTTCGTGCGCACATCTGTTTTCATTTGGGGGGGATTCCTAGGACAGGAATGAAAGAGCTGGGTCATACCTAAGTTTAGCTTTAAGATTTTCTAAGCTGACAAACTGCTTTACAAAGAGTCTGTACCATTTTACATTCTTGCCAAAGTGGAGGAAATTCCCACTTTATTCTACATGTTTGCCAACACTTGTGTTGTTTTTATTATAGTCGTCCTCACGGTGGGAAGGGCTGACTTACTGCGGCTTCAATCCAGTGTTCCCCCACGGCTAGCGCTGACCGTGCTTTCACGCGCTCCACTGCCGCGCTTGCATTTTCTTTAGTAAAAATGTCCATTCAAATCTTTCGCCTATTTCAAAAAATGCTTGTCTTTTTACCAAGTTGTATCTATGTTCTTTATCGGATATGTAATGTGTAAATATTTTCTCCAAGTCTCCTGCTTGTCTTTCATTCTTTCAACAGTGCCTTTGGAGACCAAAATATTTTGATTTTGATGACTTCTAAGTTTTGTTTTGTTTCGTTTTTGTATGGATCATGCTTTTGGTGTCATACGTAAGAGATTGTGAAGGTTTTCCACTGCTTTCCTTGAGAAACTTTAAGGGTTGGTTCTTACATTGGGATCAATTTTTAGTTCATTGTTGTCTCGTGTGATGTAAGTTTTATTTGTTTGTTTGATTTTTGGATTTTTGGGTGACTGTCCTGTCCCAGCACCATTTCTTAGTTAAAAAAAGAAAAAGATTATCTTTCCTCCACTGAATTGTCTTGACACCTTTGTGGAAAATCAATTCGTACTAAAAACAACTAACAAGATTGTATTTCCGGGCTTGCAGTCCGTACCACAGTCCTAGATGTGCTCCCAGGCCAGAACCCCAGTGTCCAGAGTAACATGTGTTATAGCAATTGTGAACCAGTAGTGCAAGTTTTCCAGCTTTCTTCTCTTTCCAAACTATTTAGGCTATTTTAGGCCCTTAGCATTTCCATATACATTATAGGATCAGCTTGTCAGTTTCTACACCCCAGAAAGTCTTCTGGGATTTCCACCAGGAACGCATTAAATTTATAGGTGAATTTCTTGATGACATGAAATCTCCATCAGTTGTTTAAAAATACTTTTAAAACTTCAATTAATACCTGACATCATATGACCACATATTTTCGTCTCCCCCTCCTTACCCAGGAAAGTCCACAGGCAATACGTGCTTTTTGTTTTTGTCACTTTGTATTTATTTTAAGCATTGCATCTTCAACACCTAGAAAAGCGTTTGGCATAGCAGGGCTTACTTAATATTTTGGAACGTCTAAACAAAAAGATAAAACATTAATAAAAAGGGTGGTCAGAAATCCTCATAAGGTAATGTGATTGACAAAGGGGGTTACCAATATGTGTTAGAGAGTTTGAAATGTGTCCATAGATTTAATAAAGTGCAGTCACGCAGGACTGTGAAGACGGGCGTGGAGAGTTCCACGTGCCTCCGCACAGTGAGCGCTACTCGGCAACGGAAAGGAAGGAGTTACAGGAAACTAAACCAGCACGGAGGGAGTCCAGCTGTATCGTTGTTTCATGGAAGAAGCCAGGCCCGAAGGTCACATGCTGTAGATTACATTTACATACTGGGGAAGGAAGAAGCTACCGGGAGAAAACCATGATCAGTTGTGCCAGGGGCTGGGGTGAGAACGGGAAGCAGTGTGAAGGAGGGGGGTCAGGACGGCAGAGGAGCAGGGAGCCCCAAGCTCGCCTCCGCCCTCGCGCTCCGCAGGTGTCAGATCGTCTGAGCCTCCGGGAGGGCTCGGAGGACAAAACTGTTGAACTACGAGTAGAACCGCCGCTGCCTTCGGGAAGGTAGGAGGTGGGCAGGGCTGCTTGGCAGAGACAGAGCTGCAGATACAGCAGCCGGAAGGGAGCCGCGTTCGGAGGCCACTGCATGGCAGCAGAACTTTCTGGAGTCTGCTACTGTGAGGTGTGAGCCTAGCTTAAAGTGTCCAGGTGGCAGGGTGGAATCCCAGGAGTGACAACGTGGTCTGAGGATCCCTTGGGTCGCAAGAAGAGCGGGTGGCACCAGTGTGCCGCACTGTTCCCAGGCGTAGGAGTCGGACTCGGGGACCAGCTCTCTGCTCTGTTTTGACATCAGCTCTGAACTGCGACGCGGTTGTGCAGCTGCAGCAAAATCATGACAAGCCCCTCCCCCAGAGGAGCAGCGCTGGTCCATGCCGCGGGAATCCCTAAAATGGGGAGTTTTGAAACTCAGTGCTGCACCTTACATAAAAAAGCTTGAACACAAGCTGTGTGAACTTGGGGTTCTGATGGAAATTGGGGACACAAGAGGGGTGACTGACTTCTTGCTCTTCTTTGAGGGTTCCCTGAAAAGACGGGGGTGCAATCTTTCTTCTCGGGGCTAGAAGGTAGGCACAGCCAAGTTCATCCCAACCATCAGTGAAGAACCCTTCAGGGAGCGAGACTGTGCCACCTGGTGGAGGAAAGAGCCACTTACAGCCAGCCCTGCCCCCTGCCCCACCCCCCCTCCCCGGGCCGATTTCCACTGAAAGAAGTCGGCCTGGGGACCAGCCCAGGAGGCCCCTTCCCCAGAAGACCCAACTCCCTGCACCAAGTCCCCGATCAGCGTGCTGCTGATGGGCCGCTCTAGGCGAAATAAGATCTAACTTCCGCTTTACTTTTATTCTTTCTTTTTATTATTTTTATTTGTTTTCTTATTTTTCAACTCCCTTATACATTTCTTTTCAATTTTTTATTTCTATGTATTTTATTTTTTAATATTCTCATTAATTGTTTGGTTTGCTTATTATTTTATTTTACTTTATTTCATTTTTGGATCTAGATTCTTTTAACAAGCAGACCAAAACACACCCATTATCTAGTTTTGTTCGTTTGCTTGTTTTTTCTTTGTTCTTTGTGGGGTTTTGTGGGGGTTTTTCCCATTTTTTCCCCCTGTCTTCTCTTCTTTCCTGGACAAAATGACAAGACAGTGAAATTCACACCAAAAGAAAGAGCAGGAGGTAGAACTCATGGCGAGGTATTTAATCAATACAGATATACGTTAGATGTCTGAACTAGAATTTAAAACTATTGTAAGAATATTAGCCGGACTTGAAAAAAAAAAAAGAAGATACAAGATTGTCCCATTCTCCAGAAATAAAAGAACTAAAATCTAGTCAGGCCAAAATTAAAATGCTATAACCGATATGCAAACCTGAGTGGATGCCATGAGGAGGACGAATGAGCAAATTAGTGATATGGAAGATGAAATTGTGGACAATAATGAAGCTGAGAAGAGGAGGGAAACAAAGGTCATGGGTCACAGATCAGCCCTCAATAGGGACGAAAATATTGAGATCACACCGTGCATGTTTTCAGATCACTACACTATGCAAGTTGAAGTCAACCACAAGAAAAATTGGGAAAACCCTCAAATACAGGGAAGTTGAAAAACATCCTACTAAAGAATGAATGAGTTAACCAGGAAATTAAAGAAGAAATAAAAAAAAATACATGAAAGCAAATGCAAAAGCAAACACAGCCCAAAACCTTTGGGCCGCAGCAAAGACAGTCCTGAGAAGAAAGTACATTGCAATTTAGGTTGATGTGGGAGCTGCAGCGGCAAGGAGCCAGGAGGGAGCGCGCGATCGAGCAGAAGTTCTCGTGCCCTCACAGCCCGCGCAGCTGCCCCCAGTTTCTCTGGGACTAGATTCCTAATCGTACAAATGGTCTCCGTGCTCCTTGAGCTGGAGTGATGATTGTGCTTCGAGCTTTGGCGGTCTTCCGGGACGGGTTGCACCTGCGGCTGTCGGTATAAAACTACGTGCTTGCGAGGACCACAGCGGCGGTCCGGGCACCGCTCAGCCTGCTCCTCCGTGCCCAGCCCTGACTCCCTCTCTTCTTTTCCTCATTCCTTATCCTCACGTCCTTGCTTCTGTGCACCCGCACGCGCACAAAAGGTTGATCTCAAGAAGCAAGAAAGGTCCCTAATACACAACCTAACTTTACATCTAAAGGAGCTAGAAAAGAAACTGCAAATAAAGCCCAAAGCCAGCAGAAGAAAGGTAATAATAAAGGTTAGATCAGAAATAAATGACAGAAAAGCAAAGAAAAACATCAGGAACAGATCATTGAGAGTAGGAGCTAATTCTTCGAGAGAATAAGCAACATTGATAAACTCTTAGCCACACTTATCAAAAAGAAAAGAGAAAGGACACAAATAGATAAAATCATGAATGAAAAAGGAGAGATCACAACCAACATAGCAGAAACCCAGTTATAAGAGAATGCTATGAAAAATTATATGCCAAAATAGGGGCAATCTGGAAGAAATGGACAAATTGCTAGAAACTCATGTCACCTTTCTATAGCTAGTACACAGAAATATCATGGACTTTTGTAAGAAATATTGCTTCTTGGGATCTTCAAGTTACTTATTAATTACAGTCTCTTTTATTTTGGTTGGTTCATTAGAATTTTCTACATAGAGGTTCATGACCTCTGCAAATAAAAGTTCTACTTATCCCATTCAAAGTTGGATTACTTTAATTTCTTATGTCTTCCTTTCTTCCTCATGAGGATCATATTTACAAGGGCCTTGTTTTTTTATTTTGTAATATGGTCTTTCAATCTCTCTCGTTAGAGTCTTTAGTCTCCTCACACTTAATGTGATTACTGATGTGGTTTGAATTACGTTTTCCAGTTTGCTACTTGTTTTCTGTGTGTCTATCTTCCCCCACTTCTACTTCTCTACTTTCCTCTTTTCCACTACTTACATTTTATTGTGCCATCTAATTTCTCTGATAATTCTATACCTAATTTGTTAGTGACTTTCATGGTGGTTGCTTTGTTTCTTGGGGTTCTCCAGAGAAACAGAGCTGATATGAATCAGGACAGAGGGAAAGAGACAGAGACGGAGAGGGACAGAGACTGATTAGCCACGAGGGGCTGGCTCACATGATCATGGAGGCTCAGAGGTCCCCCGATCTGCCCCCCCCCCCCCGCACGCCGGACCCAGGAAAGCCAGCGGGTGGTCCCAGGGTGCGCCCAGAGCACGAGAAAGCCCTGGCGCTGCTGGCGCGGACACGGTGGGGCTGCGCGGCCAGCACTGCACCTCGGTGGGGCTGGGAGGACCCAGGGCCTCAGACCTCCCGCTGCGTGGAACCGAATTGCACCGTGAGCAGGAGCAAGCGTGGGCGCGGCTTTCTCCCCAGAGCTCTCCAGCGAGAACGCAGCCCGGGGGACATCTCCACTCCAGCCTCACAGGACCCGGTGCAGATAACCCTTCTCAAATCTCCCGGACGGTGACTTCCCTCAGCTCTCTGCTGCCCCACACGTGCCTGCAACTCCCCCTGTGCCCCGTGTGCCCATGCGCCCCACATCCCCTCTAGACACTGCTGGTGCCACTTCAGACCCCATCCGCCCTGACACGGCCGGGGGCTCTCTGAATCGGCCATCTGCCCAATGATTCTGGTGCTCCCTGGGTCCGGAAGGTCCTCCTCCAGACAACTGTTTGCTTCCAGGCTGCCGCACACCCCGAATCTCGGGGAATCCCCCCTGTCCTCGGTGCCTCCAGGAACTGCTATGACTCCTTTTAAGCCTCTGGTGCCCCCCAACACTTCTTGGGTCACTTCCAAGACCTCTGTGCTCCTAGATACTCCTGTGACTCGCTTTGAGTACCCTGCGACCTCGGTCATAGCCACAGTGGTCCATGTCTCCTGGGACCAGAGACACTCTTGCCACCACTTCCAGGTCAACTGCACCCCAAACTCTCTGGACTCCACTCAAGTCCCCTGCACCCCCAGGCTGCAGAGGGCTCCAGTCAAGCCCCTTCACCTCCCCAGCCTGCAGGGGACTCCATCCAAGTCTCCTGCACGTCCCCGGTTCCAGGGGACCCACACACAGTGCCCAGCACGTCCCCAATTTCAGGGGACCCCATCCAAGTCTCTGGCTTCAAACCTCCTGCTCTTCCTTCCGTTGTTCCTGTGGCTCCAGATGCTCCTGTGAATTTTTCTCGGATATGTGTGCTCTCCATGCTCCCGGGACCGCAGCCAAGTCTTGTACCTGCAGACATGTTTCACACCTTCTGCACTCCCTGGCCTGAGGCACCCTAAGGCTCCTTCCCAGGGTCCTGGGACACAGACATTCTTGTGACTGCATCCCAGTCCCACGCTCACCCCGAAGCTCTGAGTATTTCCCAGGCCTTTACCATCAGACACGTGATGACTCTAGGTCTCCTGTCCCCCCAAGGCCCTCCAGCACAGATCTCTACACCTCCCCAAGAAGAGGCCCCTGCGGCACCCTGCAGACTGCCCAGAGACTCTGTCCACGTCGTGTGCACCCTGTCACCTGCACCACCAGCAGGCGTCCTGTGTCGCCCTCCGGACACTGCTGCCGCACAGATGCTGCATACACTCCTCCCGGGTCTCCTCGTCCAGCCTGTCTGCGTGTCCTTCCAGGGCCCCTGTGCACCCAGACACCCCCGTGACTCCCTCCGAGCTCCTGGTGCCCTTGGGCAGCGCTGCATCCCCTGGAAACCGTCCTGCAGACGCTCATGGGACTGTGTTGGGTCTGGGCCAGCCAGACGCCCCTGTGGCTACGTGTGCGTTTTCTCGGTTGGCGTGCCCTCAGGAACAGCGCCTCCCGGTGCTGCCGGGTCTCACACACCAGTGACTTCCCTTCCCAGTCCAGGCTCCAGCGCCCGCCGTGCTTCCTCCAGATCCCCAGGTGTGTTCGTGAGGCCTGCGGTGTGTGCCAGCGCTCGCCTCCCCGACCAGTACCTTCCACACTTTCCTAGCCGGTGTCAGTCCTCGAGAGGCCCCCTCCGAGTCATGGGCCCACAGACACACCGTGGCCTTGCCCGCTCTGCTCTCACATATGCTCCTGTGTGCCCAGAGACCCCCCAGAAGCCACTCCAAGTCCCCTGTTCACCCACACACGCTGGTGCTCCTTCCAAGGCACTGGTTCCCACAGACACCACCCAGCTCCTAAAATTCCTTTGTCCCAGATACTCCTGTGACCCTTTCCAGGGATCCCTGCCCCTAGGTCTCCCGCGCCTCCTTCCGTGTGCTGGGTCCCCAGACACTCTCAGGCCCCTGTGCTCCCAGAGCCTTGCACCCCCTCCCCGTTCCCCTGTGTGCCCCGACACTACTCAGACCACTTCCTGACTGTGGGCCCGAAAGCCTTCTGCAACTTCTCCCAGGCTCCGGCGCTCAGGTGCTTCTGCACGTGCTTCCCAGTCCTGTGCACCCCAGGCACGTGGGCGATGCCTGACTTACTCTCACACCCCGACCCCAGACACTACTTGGCATCCTTTCGAGTGTCTCCTGCGTCCAGATGCTTTTCTGATTCCTCCTAAGTCATCTGTGCCTTCTTGATCTTCCCCAACCCTTTCCAAAGACCTTGGGTCCCTTGGTGCCCAGGGGGCTCCTTCCAAGTACCCTATGCCTTGAGACATCCAGTGACTTGTTGGAGGACTACTATGGCTGTAGATACACCTGCAACCCCTTCCAGTTTTCTCGTGCTCCTGGACACTCCTGTGGACGCTACCGGTGAACTGCCGACCAGCTGCTGCCGAAACTCTCTTCAAGTCCTCTGTAACCTGGACACGCCTTCAATTCCTCAGGTCCTTCCTGCCCCAGATTCTTACATCTCTTTCCAGGGTTCCTGCTCCCCCAAAGCTGAAATCACTCTGTCCAAGTCCCCTGCTCCCTAGACACTCCTGAAGCTGCTTCCAAGCCTTCTGCTCACCCAGACATCCTGGCAACTCTGCAAGTCCCTTGTGTCTTGAGAAACTCCAATGACCCTTTCCAAGGAGTCTCCTGCAACCCTGGACACCCCTGTGAATGTTTGCAAGAGTCTGTGAGCCTCCAGGTACTCCTGCAATTCCTTCCAAGTCTCCTGAGCCCCCCGCACCCACATGAGCTCGCAAATCTAGGACTCCTTGGCCCCCAAGTCTAGTGAGACTCCATCCTGTTTGCCTGTGCGCTCAGGGCTGCATTCAGTCTCCCCATTCCCCGAGATTGCCCACAATTTATTCCAAGTCCCTTGCCGACAGTTTCTTTTTAAAAAATAAGCATACACTTACCAAATTCTCAGCATCAATCTCCTGGGTATTTATTCCAGAGAAATGAAAAACATGTCTATGCAAAAACCTGTACGTGAATGTCCACGGCGGCTTTAAGTGTAAGAACCCGGAAGTGGGAACGACCCAGATGATCTCCAATTAGTAAGTAGCCACGCAGTCTGTGGAACAGCTGTGCGTAAGCGCCGCTCTCCGGCAGGGGGAGCAAGTCGATGTATGCGACCTGAATGCAGCTCGAGGGGGGGTTTCTGAGTGAAAAGTCATTTATGTAACATTTTTGCTTGTATAACATACATATGATTCCTTTCACACAACATTCTTAAGATGAGAAGGTTGTCAAGATGGAAGACATGTTCACGGCCGCCGGGGGGTTACGAGGACCCAGGGAGGGAGCAGAGGTTGGGGCGTCTGTGAAGAGTAGCATTAGGTCTGACCACGGTGACGCAGCGGTTGTAAATCTCTGCTGTGGCGGTTATAAGAAGTTACATGTGATAAAATTTCAGAAAAGGATGAATCAGTGAATTCTCCTGAAACCAATATTGCACTGTATGTTAACTAATGAAAATTTAAATTAAAAAAAAGAAAAAAATAAATTGTGTTATATTAAAAAAATAAAACAATAAAGGTTGATGTCATAGAAATATGGCAAAAAAATTTAAAAAAAATTATTGCATTAAAAAATCACACACAAACATACAAATGAGTACATATAAAACTGCTGAGATTGAGGTGAATTCGGGGGCGGCGCCAATACACCACTCTGCTCACTCACCTTTCCGTGGGGTCTTATTCAAAACAAAAGTTGGTAATCTTGACAACATACGATTTATCAATTGTTAGTTTTATGGATCATGTGTTTGGCGTCACGGCTAAGAAACTTTGCTTCATTCTAAGTCGTAAAGATTTTCTCCTATGTTTTCTGTTGATTTATAGTTTTATGTTTTACATTAGGTAGGGGTGTATTTACATTATGTATACATGTGTGTACATTATGTACAGATATGTTTACATTATGTAGAGATATATTTACATCATAAACAGATGTATTTACTTTATGTCCAGATATATTCACATTATATACAGATGTATCATCCATTTTGAGTTCATTTTTATGTAAGGTGTGAGGTTTAGGTGGAGAATGTTTTTTTTTCCGGCCTGTGGGCATTGGATTGTTTCAACACAGTTTGCTACAACAACTATCCTCGGGACACGTGGGTGACTGGGTTAGTGAACCATCTGACTCTCGTTTTTGGACCAGGACATGATCTCACAGTTCATGAGTTTGAGTCCCACGTGGGGCTCCGTGCTGACAGTGCAGAGCCTGCCGGAGACTCCATTTCCCTCCCCCACCCCTATACTCACTCAGCAAATAAATACACAAATCATAGAAGCACTTTTGCTCTTTTGTCAAGATGAGCTTTCTATTTTTATGTTCCTTTGTATGCGTGATTTTTTTTTTTTGGAAATTGGTTATTATTGGTAACTCTGGACATAAGAATCTTCCTGTTCCCCATGGCTTGTTGGATTTTTATTTTTGAAGTCTGTGGTAGTGTGTTCATTTTGATGCTTCCAATTTTTTTAAGTTTATTTATTTTGAAAGAGAGAGAGAGTGAGGGACAGGCCGAGAGCGCATGAGAGAGAGAATTCTGAGCAGGTTCCTCGCTGTCACCGCAGAGCCTGATGTGGGGCTCGAACTCACGAAACATGAGATCTTGACCTGAGCTGAAGTCAAGAGTCAGATGCTTACTGACTGAGCTACCCAGGCACCCCTTCGATTATTATTATTCTTATTATTTTTACAAAGATGATTACTTGTTGAGTTTGAACACTGAAGTCTGTTCCTTTAGTCCATGATTAGTTTATGTTTGAAAGATTTCTTTGAATCCCAGAGCTGAAACAAATAAATAAAAGTAACAATCAATGAGAAGGAACAGCGCCCTCCCCCAGGCACTGCTGGCTCTCTGCAGGAGGCCGTGTGGCCCCCATCGCCAGGCTTGCCCCGGGCGAGGAGTCAGCCTGAGGTGGAAGCTTGAGGTCTTCTCGGGACTTGCTGAGCCCTCTTGCCCGTCCTGCACATGGCTGTCTAAAGTCCCCGTTATACAAGCTGCTTTAGGAAGTTCTAATTTCCCAACGTCTTGCCTTTAGCTTATCTCCTGAGCTTTAAGTGGTCAATTGCGTGCCCCCCGCCCCTGGAATCTCCCAGCTGGAGCATCAGTAGGTTCAGAGGTGCCCTGTAGTTTCAGGAGCAGCACCTGCCATTTTTCCACCTGTGTTCAACCTGTGCAAAACACACACGAGCATCTCGCTTTGGGTCCCCGGACAGATTGGAATAAGGGAACACAGTTATCTGCAAATGAGGTCTGCTGTGCTCCCTGCGATGGAGGAGGGGACCCAGGGACCAGCCCTGCTGCCTGCCCAGGACTAACACCATGGCCCTGC
>PISW01017208.1:0-11053 GCA_004023785.1 Mungos mungo
CTTGCCATGGCCTATGACCGTTTTATTGCCATCCACAATCCCTTGAAATACACTTCCATTCTCACCAATATTCGTGTGGTAATGTTAGGGATGGGAGCTTTTATGAGGGGTTTTATATCCATCATCCCTGTAATACTGCGTCTTTTCTCATTTCCATATTGCCACTCTCATGTTCTTTCCCATGCTTTCTGTCTTCATCAAGAAGTCATGAAACTGGCTTGTGCAGACATAACTTTCAATAGACTTTACCCTGTAATTTTGGTTCTTTTAACAGTCTTCCTAGATTCTCTGATCATCCTTTTCTCCTATATCCTAATTTTCAAGACTGTCATGGGCATAGCCTCTGGTGAAGAGAGAACCAAGGCTCTCAATACTTGTATCTCCCACATTGGCTGTGTTCTCATCTTCTATGTCACTGTGATTGGTCTGTCATTCATCCACAGGTTTGGGAAGAATGTGCCACCAGTGGTCCACATAATAATGAGCTATATCTACTTCCTCTTCCCTCCATTAATGAATCCTATCATTTATAGCATCAAGACCAAGCAAATTCAATATGGTATTCTCCGCCTTCTATCCAAACATAGATTTCAAAGTTAAACTCTGATGTGGGTGACTGCCCAGGGCAGATGGTGGGGATCTGAGGTTTTTCTGAACAGAGGGTCATGGACTTCCACTAAGTCTTAGAACCTACTGTGGAATTCCACTAAATCTTAAAAGCCTCCATTTCTTTAAAGATACAATGCTATTTATAAAGTTTATCGGCCCTTAAACTTATAGATTTGCCACTTGTTAACTTTATGAGTTGATTTGTTTCCCTGTTCTTCTCTTTAAATTCTTAATAGAGGATTAAAAAAAGTTTTAATTTGTCTGGAAAATTAAATACAGTTCCGATATTGTGGTTTTTGTATATGCAATTAATTTTTATGCTTAATAGCATCAACAATTTGTTGTAGCCATTTGCCTGGCTTACTTTGGACTTCTCTGATCATTGTCTTGTCATTTTCCTATTAGGGAGTTCATAATTTTGTCATTTGTTGGTGGGAACTCACAAATGAACCCTAGTGAGCCATTCATATTGAAAATGTATCCCTGTTTCAATTTTTTTTTTATATATAGAATTTAAACTTTTATATATAAATAACTTCATTTTTATTTACTTTATTGAGATTTGGGGACCATATGATAAAGACCTCCTTGATTCCAGGTTTTTAAATATGTTTTCTCATTTTTTTGCATAACTTTTTTTTGTATATTCCATTTTATAATATGTCAATATTTGGAGAAAATTCAGAAGTTTAAATCAGTCCTCATTAATTCTGTTTTCAAGGTGGTAAGTAATAGTCAGTCATTTGGCTGATATTTTAAGACATGAGATAGGAATGATGCTAAACAAAAATGGTTTAACTACAAGCAAATCAGTACAAAATATTGCCTTATTTAGATCCAACCCACCGGGAGGTCAAAAGTTAAAGAAATTTAAATTTAAGATGATCTCTGTGACTAGTGACAACATGTAAAAAAGGAACGGTTTTGAGAATGTATGTCCTAAAAAGGATCACATCCAGACTGAGCTAAAGGAAAGATTCCCTGAGGAGTGCATCTTCAACTGAGACCTGAGGGTGGGTTAGAAATTAACTTGTGTAAATAGGCAGAAGGCAGTATGTGAGGAGGGTGTAGGTGGAATGGATCATGGAACCTTCTAGAAATGTGGCTGGTATGAAGAGAGCCATAACTCTAGGGAGAAGGTTGGGAGGGAAAAGGACAAATCAGGTGCATCCTGTTGGTCATGGCTAGGATTTGGGTGTCTACTCAGAGAGTCACAAAAAGTTACTGAATAGTTCTAAGTGAGAGAGGGATAGGATTTCAGTGATGTTTTCAACTTCTATGTTCAGGTATGGTATAGATTTCAGTGATGCAAGAGGGGCATGAGAAAATAAAAAGGATACTGTGACAATTTCAGAGAGGGAGAGACACCAGTAGTTAAAATTATTACAGTGAAGATAAGTTTAGTGGACAAATGGGAGATATATTTAGGATATAAAATTAGTAGAATTTTAGAAAAACATTTGAAAGAAAAGTCTGGGAAGAAAAAAATATAAAATTTGTGAATGTCTTTAACTCCAGAAATGATTGCTAGTTATGCACCAAATCCATCTTTGAAAAATATTCTGGGAATTTGAGGATAAGTAAAAATCCAAATAATGTAGTTGGACCCATTAAAAAGACCAAAAGATAAATATTCTATGCTGTAGCACTGAGAGGACAGTAATATATCCATTAATTAGTCATTTGTTAAAACATTATTTATTTATTTGTTCCTTTTACATTTATTTATTTTTTTGGGGAGATAGAGTGAGACAGAACATGAGCAAGGAGGGTCAGAGAGAGAAGGAGACACAGAATCTGAAGCAGACTTCAGGCTCTGAGCAGCATTAAACACAGAGCTGGACAGTGGGCTTGAACCTGAAACCACCAACCGTGAATCGTGACCTGAGCCAAAATCAGATGCTTGACCTACTGAGCCACTCAGGTGCCCCTAAAACAGTTTTTAATATGTGTATCTTTTTCCCTAGTTGCAAATTATCACACTAATTTTATATTAGTCATTCTGCAAGGTGTGAGGTGATTTTTCACTGTAGTTTAGATTTGCATTTCCTTGATGATGAATGATGTTGAGCATCTTTTCATATGTGTGTTGCATATCTGCTTGTCTTCTTTGGAGAAATGTTTATTCGTGTCTTCTGCCCATTTTTAATAGGATATTTGTTTTGGGACATTAAATTGCATGTTATTTACATACTTCAGATACTAACCCTTTATTGGATATGTCATTTGTAAATATCTTCTCCCATTCCATAGGCTAACATTTAGTTTTGTTGACTTCTTCCTTTATTTTGATATAATACCAATAATTCATTTTTGCTTTTGTTTCTCTTGCCTCAGGAAACACCTGGAAAACTGTTACTGTCAGAGAGATTACTGCCTGTGCTCTCTTCAATGATTTTTATGGTTTCATCCAGGTCTCACATGTAGGTCTTTCATTCATTTTGAGCTTGTTTATGTATATAGTGAAAGAAAGTGATCTAGTTCCATTCTTTTCTTTAAATTTTTTTGTTTAGTTATTTTGAAAGGGGGGGGAGAATGAGCAGGTGAGGGGCAGAGAGAGAGACAGGGAGTCACAGAATCCGAAGCAAACTCCAGGCTCTGAGCCACCAGCACCGAGCCCAATGTAGGGCTTGAACACACAAACCATGAGACAATTACCTTAGCTGAAGTCAGGCACTTAACCAACTGAGCCACCCAAGTGCCTTTAGTATCATTCTTTTAGATGTAGCGGTCCAGTTTTCCCAACACCATTTGTTGAAGAGACTGTATTTTTCTCATTGTATATTAATTCCTCCTTTGCTGAAGATAAATTGACCATATAATTGTAGGTTTATTTCTGGGTTTTCTGTTCTGTTCCATTGATTTACATGTCTATGTTGATGCCAGTACTATACTGTTATAATTACTGCCACTTCGTCCTGTAACTTGAAATTTGGAACTGCGATATCTCTAGTTTTATTTTTTTTTCAAGATAACTTTAGCTATTTGGATTTTTTTGTGGTTCCATACAAATTCTAGAATTATTTTCTCTAGTTCTATGAAAAATGCTATTGGTATTTTGCTAGGGAATACATTAAATCTGTAGATTTCTTCAGGTATATAGACATTCTAATAATATTTGTTCTTCCAACTCATGAGCATGGCATGTCTTTCCATTTATTTGTGTTACCTTAAATTTCTTTTATCAGTGTCTTATAGATTTCAGAGTACAGGTCTTTCACATCTTTGATTGATTTTTAGATCTTTCATTTTTTCTGATGTATCTGTAAATGAGGTTGTTTTTTTAATTTCTCTTTCTGCTGCTTCATTATTAGTGTATAGGTGTGGGGAAATACATTCAAGAATTCCTTATACTTACATAAATGGGTTAGAAAAAAGCTTAGGGCAGAAAGCCACCACCATGGGGGGGGGGTAGAGGTGGGGGTGGAGGAAGCATCCAAGGATAGTCATTAAGTAGAAAAAAGCTTAGGGTGGAAAGCTGCCACCATGGGGCAAAAGCGCCCCAGGCTAGTTAGCAAGACAGTGTAATGGGATCCTGAGAAACTTGTTATATCTCACGAACAGGGAAGAACAGGGAATTACTTTCCATCTGGTACCAATGCACCTTGATCACAAACACCACTTGGTCCCAGACCCTTTGCTTCTTACTCATGCAAGTTAATGATTACTATCTGATTGTTTTCATCACAGTGACCACGTGTGTAAGATCTTGAGTGCTCAGTAAATATGAGTACAAAAGCCCTATTTGGGGCTCTTATCTCCTCCTGGATATTAGCCTCTCTCATATTCAATTCTGCATCTGCTCTCTTGCTGGATAATAGAGGGCTCCAGACTTATAGTCTGCAAAATGTAGGAATGCAACAGAATTCTGTATATTGATTTTGTATCCAGTGACTTTACTGAATTCATTTATCAGATTCAGTAGTTTTTATGGTGGAGTCTTCAAGATTTTCTATGTATAGTATCATGTCATCTGTAAGAGTGAAAGTTTTACTTCTTCCTTATTAATTCAGATGCCTTTTATTCCTTAATGTTGTCTAATGGCTGTGGCTAGGACTTCCAGTAGTATGTCAAGTAAAGGTGGTGAGAATGGACATCCTTGTCTTTTTCTCCTTATTAATTCAGATGCCTTTTATTCCTTAATGTTGTCTAATGGCTGTGGCTAGGACTTCCAGTAGTATGTCAAGTAAAGGTGGTGAGAATGGACATCCTTGTCTTTTTCCTGACCTTTGGGGAAGAAGCTCAGTTTTTCACCATTGAAACCATATAAGGCCTTTTCAAATAAGAGTTTTTTTTAATATAAGATCTTTATTATGTTGGGGTATGATCCCTCTAGACATGCTTTGCAGAGAGTTTTTATCATGAATGGATGTTGTACTTTGTCAAGTGCTTTTTCTGCATCTGTGCAACAAATCATTTCTAAGAAAAACAGAAGCTTTACATCAGTGTGTGTGTGTGCATGTGTGCACATGCTAATAATACATATGTATAACAACAAACAATTTTATGATCATTATTCCTTATAAGCAGATTTTAATTTTAGTAACTTACATTGCTCTAATAATTAAGTTAATGAAGAAAATTAGTATTTTAAGTTTATTTTAAAATCAGCATGTCTTGATATCCTTCTAAATACCCTTGAAATGGAGTTTAGAGACTCTCTTGGGCCATGATTTGCATTTCCAAATGAAGTCACAAATCACTTATAAATAGAGGATTTAAATAGCTTCTGTAAATTCTCAATGCATTCACCTCAGGATGTCAGATCTTACATAAATATCTCCCTCTACCTCTTCCCACTTTGAATATTCTGTTGCCCAAACTAAACTCTTGAAAACTAGACATGTTTCTTGGAGGAAGTAAGTTTTCTATTCAGATAATGTACATAAAAATTTCCCTTGTTCTAACATTTGGAAAGAAATGTCAGGATTATATAGAGAAAAGAAAACATAATCATTACAGAACTACAAGTATAAGACATCTACACTTGGTAGGCACATCTCCAGGGAGAAAGATTAGAATTGGTGATTTCTCTACAACGCATATTTGCTTTGGCCTCCTTTGTATTATGTTCTATATTGGAAAGATAGACCAATATGAAGAACAAATGGAATCTGTTCCTTGCGATGGTTAACAAATTAAATTGGAGAAGTTTTCTGTATGGCCATGTACTAAAACTTTTTCAGACTGATTTAATTGTGACATTGCACTATTCCTTTATAAAACTCATATGGGGGGAGAAACATGCCCCAGAGTAAAATGTTCAAGCCAGTGACGCTGAATACACACCAAAATCTTAAAATCTGATTATTTCCCAAAGGCTTCTCTGTTCCTCCTAATATGAATGTGAAGATGAAATTGTAACCTATTAAATTAGGCCTGTAATATATCTAGGTGTGTTAACAGAAAATTCCAAACTATATCATTCCCATTTGATTTGCTGACCTTGCTACACAGTTTCCTTCGGCTGAGCAAAGGCTGACTTTGCAAGTCATGTTAGAAGCACAGAAGCTGTGGGAATGCTATGGCTTCTGTTGTGGCCACTGGTTCCTGTGATACTATATTCCACTCTGATAGTTAAATTTCAATGATAGACTGCCTCTTTTAGAAGTGTTATCTTTGATAGAAGGAACTCAAGTGAAGCGGGTCAATGCCCTTCAAGTTAAATCTCTATTAGTTCCCATATGCTAAGTGAGAAACATCTCAGCCACCGGATAAGAACCTTTAAATCAGAGTATGAATTACCTGCCACAAGCTACAGTGTGGTAGACTCAAGCTACAGTGGACAAGCATCACTGAGTGGCTTGTTGGGCACACAGTGAATTAGGAACCTGACAATATTTGACTGTTACTGAAGGGGTAAAAGGAGGCTTGTCACCAGTGGGTCCCTGGGCGGCTCAGTCAGTTAAGCATCTGATTCTTGATTTCCTCTCAAGTTATTATCTCAAGTTTCTTGAGTTAGAACCCCCTGTCGGACTTGACACTAACAGTGTAGAGCCTGCTTGGGATTCTCTCTCTCTTCCTCTCTCTCTGCCCTTCCCCCTCTTGTGTGTGTGTGCCCACTCCTGTGAACCTCCCCATGCACACCCACACACACACTGTCTCTCTCAAGAATAAAAAAATAAACTTTTTTTAAAAAAAGTTTGCTCACCATTGGAGAAGCAGGAGTATTTCCAAGATGGAGGAAACATAGTTAGGGAGGCGCATTTATTGGTAAGTTGTCCCCAAACATTGGCCTAGAGTGTTGCTGCTCTTTTGTAGACACCCTCATGGTTTCTTGAAGGAAATATTTTCAAAAATGTTTCCCAAATGCTCAAATGCATACCAACAGAAGATAAATAATAGCATGTTTTTGTAATGAATATTATACATCAGTGAGAATGAATTTACTGTAAATACAACAACAACACGAATGATGTTCAACAAAAGCCAAACTTTTCTGTGATTCCACTTATATGAAGTATGAAAATAGGAAAAACTAATCTATGTTGTTAGAATTCAAGAAGACAGTTACTCTGGATGGAGGGAGTGATTAGAAGGGGCGAACGGTGATTCTAGTGTGCTAGTCATGTTCCATTGTGAGATTTTTCTGTGGTTACACAGTGGGTTCAATTTTTGAAAAGTAGTTGAACTGTACAAGTATGGTATTTATTTGCACATATGTAGATTTAAGAAAAATTAAAAATCAAGCATGGGCAAAAATTAAGTTGAGGCAAAAATTGGCACATATACATACAAGCTAGGGGTTATAATATCAGTATTTGCAAGTGACTTCAAAGGAAATGGCTAAATTTGAAGAGACAATTCAATATTTATAAAGTATGTAACAAAGACAAAATAGACATGATTCTTATTGCCTTATATCACTAAAATATATAAGGCAATAGCCTAAGAAATGAGAAAAATGTAATAGAAATGTAAGCTGTTATCAATCAATGCAAATCATCATATAAAATTATTACATATAAAATGAAATTATTAGAGTACATGCCTTTTTATCTGAGCCTTCCTAGATAACATGAATAACGTTTTTGCTATGACACAATGAAAAGCCTAATATGTTAAAAAGCCTGGGGCTCCTGGGTGGCTTTGTCATTTGAACATCTAACTTCGGTTCAGGTCATGATCTCACAGTTGGTGAGTTCGAGCCCCAAATCAGGCTCTCTGCTGTCAGTGCAGAACGTGCTTCAGATTCTCTATTCCTCTCCTTCTGCCCCTCTCCCACTCACTTTCTCTCTCTCTTAAAAATAAACATTTTAAAAAACTTTTTAAGAAAGGCTAAAACTTTAACCACTATCATTCTTTTTGATACAGTCATCTTACTTATGCCTATTTATCTATAATAATAAAGAAAACTTGGGGGACCTGGGTGGCTCAGTCAGGTAAGTATCCGACTTCTATTTAGGTCATGATCTCATGGTTCATGAATTCGAGCCACACATCAGGCTCTGTGCTGACAGCTCTGAGACTGGAGCCTGCTTTGGATTCTGTGTCTTCCTCTCTCTCTCTCTCTCTGCCCCTCCCCTGCTTGTGCTCTCTCTCGGTCTGTCTTTGTCTCTCTCAAAAACAAACAAACAAACAAACAAACAAAAAGAAATGTAAAAACCTTATCATTGAAAAGATTTTATGATATGGTAGATAGAATGTGGCCTTTGATAAAACAGCAGCTTTACTCCTGTCTCCTTCATTGACAATGCTTTTGACCTTGAGCTGATCACTGAATCTCTGAACCATGGTTATCTCATCTAGCAATTAGGAATAACAAAGTGTACCTCCTAAGAGTTTTTCTCCAAGGATTTCAGAGAGTGTATCATGCTACTGTCATGCATATGTATCATACATATTTAATTTTATCATATAAAGTGAATATAAGACAATTTTACTAATATTAACATTAACAAAAGTGAATAACAATATTTGGACAATCATTACTCAAAAAGTTAGGAAGAAGAATAATCAAATTGTATCAAATACAATTCTTTTATGTGATGTAATACATAGTTAATAAGGAAACTATTTTAAATAATGTGAAATACATTTGAAAGTGATGACACTCCTTTCAGCTTTCTCCTTTGGATATTCCCAATATAGCATCACCTGCAAAAAATTGATTGAGCCACCCAGGTGCCCCTTTATTCTTTCTAAGTCACAGAATCTCTCTTCCATCCACTTCTATCCAACTTTACTGACAACGCCCCATAACTTCCACACCAACACAGGTTATCACATGATGACTGTAACTTGATTCTTCTTACGTGTTCTATCTCTTTTCCAATGTGCTCGTCATAACTTTAACCAGTGATTAGCTGATTGTAAGCATGGCCCCATCACTTATTTCATACTCATATCATTTAGGGAAAGTCAAAATTCCTCACCTGAATTGTAAGATCCTATATGATCAGAATCTGCTACCACAGATTCATTCTGTATTAAGATTTCTTTTATGAATTGTTCTTGAGATGCTATAATTCTTAGTATAAATTTAATATAAATTTTTTGCTTAAATTAATCATATTTTTTCTTGGCCCATGAGTAGTGAACATGTATTTCTTTGTTTGGTTTGGTTTTTGTTTTTTCTTCGGTATGGAATTAGTATCCTATCTTACAAAAAAATGCTATATTCCTTACTCTTCTGTTATTCAATTCTTGGCTTAAGTAGCACTTCTAGGATCTTTTCCCAGATCCCTAAGATAATCTTCTATGTGCTCTCTCTAACACAGTGACATTGATGCAGTAATGATAGTGTTTTGTAAATTTGCGCCAAACATTTTGTTTCATGTCCCCACTAGATTTTTAAGTTCTGTTAATGAAAAGAACATGCCCATCACCTTGACCCTATCACAAAATAAGCAAAAATAATTGAAGTAATTTTAAAACACAATATAGGACATCTTTTATTCACCTTGCTGTTCACAAATCTGTTTAAGTTCCTGTGAATCAGAACTGATTTCTCTAAAGAGACAAAAAAGAGAAAAATGCAATTGGAATTCATAAATTCTAAAAATAACAAAGGCACATATGACTCTTTTGACTTTTAAGATAGAAAATAGGAAGACATGTATAAATGCTGATGCTGAGGATGTTGGGGTCACATATCCAAGCCCTGGCATTCCTGAAGGAGTAGTTTTGGAGTTTCCAGTTTTCCTAACACATCCTTGGGGAAATGCATGAAAGGACTGGCTGGGGACATCAGTTGAATGGCCCAGCTACTACCAGAAAAAGAAGAAAAGGAAAAGGAAAAATCAAAGAATTTCCCAAGGGGCTGGAAGGCGAAACTCTGGGGAAATTATTTCTACAAACATAAACCCTTTAACCTGGCCTCTTCAAAAGTTTTCTGAGAAGGCAGGTCTGGAGTAAATCTTCAATCAGACAGAAAGAAGTAACCATCCCAGCAATTGGGTTGTGCAGTGGGTGAATACCAGGAACAGAAATATGGAATGAATTCTTGCCCTTCTGATGTTAGATGCAGTCCAGAGAAGATAGAATTTGCAGGGGCCTGAACTGAGGACATATCCCACCTGGGGTGAGCAACTGAATAGCAGAGACTCCCTTTGGACAAATGTATCACAGCAGATTTGAGGTTTTTAATGGGAGACCCATGGACAGACTTCAGGAAAGAATGTGGTTAGACTAAGTGTGACATTGTCTGCTCTTGGCCATTTTTTTTTTTTCCAACAAGGGCTTCTGACTTTTGTAAGGATTCCATAGAATGCTGAATTTCAATTTCAAAACAGAACAAAACTTTCTAATAACAAAAAATGTGTCTATAATTGCAAATATAAAATTAAATCAGGTTTAAATATATCAAGTAAATCAATGTATTTACAATCAAACAAAAAGGAAATGTAACTAAGCAATGTGATTATCCATGTGTATACATTTACCTTCTGCTGCTTCTTCCTTTTTTTTAAACCTTTATTGTTTCAAAAAATTTTCCAATATATACATATGGTGTGGCCTAATGTTTTAAACATTTTTAATTGGGAAAATTTTAAGCATTAACCTACTATTTTATATAACTTACAAAAATACCAGATTCTTCATCATTTGTAAAGCCTAGAATCTCTAGTGCTCTGCTAAAAGAAGATCATTGTAAAACATATATATATATATATATATACCAATTAATTGTCCTAAGTACAAAGATTGTGACTGAGTCTGCTGTAATATATTCCCATGAGGAGGTAGTGCAAATGAAAAAATTTGGAAACCTGGGTTCATAGCTTCCATAAATATGCTCTCTAACTGTGGACATACTATGTGGCCCAATATTAGTGCTGCTCCCTTTCTGCTGACTGGCTTCCCAGGTCTGGAGGCTGCTCATCACTGGATCTCCATCCCCTTCTTTGCTGTCTACATCTCTGTGCTTCTTGGCAATGGCACTCTCCTCTACCTCATCAAGGATGACCACAATCTCCATGAGCCCATGTACTATTTTCTTGCC
>PISW01017209.1:0-10978 GCA_004023785.1 Mungos mungo
AGATAAAGAAATGACAACAGTTATCATACATTGAGTGTCTCCTATGCTATATATACCATATACAGTAGTCCCCACTTATTCATAGAGTATATATTCCAAAACCTACAGTGAATGCCTGAAACCATGGATAATATAAAAACCTATATATGTTGTTTTTCCCATACATACAAATTATGATAACGTTTAATTCATAAATTAAGCATAGTAAGAGATTAACAATGACTAATAATAAAATAGAACAATTATAACAATAAACTTTAATAAAAATTACATTAATGTGGCCCCTGTCTCCCTCAAAATACCTAGTATTGTACTCATTCTTCTCATGTTGATGTGAGATGATATAATGCGAACATGACGAAATGAAGTGAGGTGAATGATGTTGGCATTGTGACATAGCGTTAGGCATCTGTTGACCTGCTAAGGATTAGTCAGAAGGAGAATCACCTGCTTCCAGACCGCAGTAGACTACAGGTAAATGAAACCATGAAAAGCACAACTGCAGATAAGGAGGGACTACGGTATAGTATATATGCCACACATACTATGTATCTTTTTAAAAATGTTTATTTATTTTTAAGAGAGAGAGAAAGAATGAGCAGGGGAGGGGCAGACAGAGAAGGAAATGAATGTTTTGTAGCACTGCAGCATGGGTCCCAACATGGGACTCAAACTTACAAACCATGAGATCATGACCTGAGTCAGATGCTTAGCCGACTGAGCCACCCAGGTGCCCCTATACTCTGTATCTTACACACAGGTGGGGCCTTAGGGGTATGTGACCGATGACCAGTGCATTTGACCAAGTCTTGCACTTAGAAGCACCCCACACCTGGTTTAATGCGCTGCTATTGCCAGTGTGTCATTAGTAATAATAATTGAACAAGGAAACTGACATTTTAATTTTGCAACACTAAGTGTATGGCTGGTCCTGGTTACACATAATGTTAATCATCACAGTAATTTTTTTTCTTTGTTATAAATGAAGAACCACGGCAGTTAAGTTTCTTGAGTCAAACACATTACATGCTGCAGCCTGCTGCACTATAGCCATGTGCAAGGAAGCCCACATGGAAACTGTAAACTATGGAAAAATAAATCCCAGAGTCCATGTCTGCCCCAGACAAGAGGACACACCCACTAGAATCAACCTAACATACCAGTATGGCAGGAGCTCCGTAGTTGTCTCTTGCCAGTTCCCATGAGTATATATTCAAACTAAAGTTTGTCCCTGAAAGAAAACTCACTACGTTTGAATTACATTAGAATTAGCTTGTGTGAAAAAAAAAAAAAAAAGAATTAGCTTGTGTGAGTTATACTAAGTGATCTGCATCCTTCATATTCAAGGGAAAAAAAAAAAAAAACAAACTCCAAAATCATCCCAGTCTACCTTGGAAGAAATCACTTTAATATTTAATAGTATGTGGAGTACATGAAACCATTGGCTAAAAGACAAGATTTCAGACATTTCTCTAGATGCTCTGGTCAGCTGCCTGAAGGGCTCACAAGGGTGAGGCTTCCATCTGATGAGGCCAAGTGAAGAAAATGTTATTCTGAGTGTTTGATATAAGAATAAAAACTTGGAAAATTTTATGTAAATTATGGATTTTTAAATTAAAAGGTAACAATTTGATGAAGATGGTTAGAAAATAGGTATTAAAATGGTTTTAATATATGTTATTTACTCAGTTGATTTCAGAGACATCCCATACCTCCCTCTATTCCACTTAAAGTATTACTATTTATATTTTCTCCCTAGAATTTTATTCTTTGGTAACTGCAATAATACTGCAACTCTGAAGTTATAATCCACTGTTGGAACCAAATAATTTGTAACTCAATATCAAAAATTCTACAGATAGTAAAATTCAGTAAACACTGCAGTAGGAACAGAAGGCTTCTGTCAGTGTTCCACTAAATATATGTTTGACTTCCTTAGTTTCCTTCCCCAAGTGAAGGAAATGAAGTGAATGACCTTTATAATTTATTTACTGATGAAAAATATTTGAGTTTTTATTTTTATTTTTATTTAAATTTTAGTTAAGCATTTGCATTTCTATTTCTTAGATACACACAGATTTGGCTAATTTTTCCTGAAGATCTAGAAAATGGGTACATCAGAGGACTTTATTCATTAATCTTTCTTTAGTCTGTTTTTTCAAATGATTCAATTAGCACTTTGAGTTGGACTTACATCTCTAATTCACAACAAAAAAAAGGTATGAACATAGAAGAATAAAAAATTTAACTATTCTTGAATATTAACACTTATATATTTGATTATATATTACATAATTATCACATTTGTTATATAATTATTATAACATATAATTATATAGTATATTAATATATATCATATGTTATTAGATTATGTCATTCTATGAATCATATCATGGCACGCTTCTGCTTAAAAAGGCCTAGTGGCTTTAAAATTTCTGAAGTTATATATATCCTGGTCCCTGCCCCTCTTTACTCTTTCCTTCAACTATTCTTTCTCTAGTCATGCTGAACCTGTTGCTGTTGTTAACTGCTTTATTGATATAATTTACACACCTTAAAGTTCACCTATTTAAAATATATAATTTGGTAGGTTTTGTATATTAATAAAATTGTGTAACCATTACCATAATGCAATTTTTAGACATTTTCATCATTCCAAAAAGAAAATTTGAAGCCATTAACAATCACTTTCCATACTCCCTCCCCTTCATTTCCTGCCAGCTCTAGACAATCACTCATCTATCTACTTTATCTCTATACATTTGCCTAGCCTGGGTATTTAATGTAAGTGAGATCATACAACATATGGGGGGTTTGTGACTGACTAATTTCAGTTAGCATAATGTGCTAAGTGTAGAATTTATTACTCATTCATTCATTTTCGTATTGCCAAATAATATTCTAGTACATGGATATACCACAGATTGTTTATCCATCAGTTCATAGACATTTAAATTATTTCCACTTTGAGGCCATTATGAAAAATATTGCTAAGGACATTCATTTCTAAGTGTGTATGTGGATGTATGTTTTCATTTTTGGGGGGTTGTTACTTAGGAATGAAATTACTCAGTTTCACAAAATGGTAATTATGTTTGTCATTTTGAGAAGTTTCTAAACTCTTGTCTAAAGTGACTACCACAAACTACATTCCCCCTAGCAATGAATGAGTATTCTAATTTCTCCACATTCCCACCATTATTTGCTATCTTTTTTATTATAGCCACCCTATGAAGTAGTATGTCATGATGATTTTGATATACATTTTTTTAATGACTAATGATGTTGAGTGTCTTTTCATGCATTTATTAGCCATTCATATGTCTTCTCTGAATAAATGCCTATTAAAATTCTTTGGCCATTTTTAATTAGGTTATTTGGGTCTTTCAATTCTTGAACTATAAGGGTTGTCCATATAATCTGGATATTAGACCCTAAGATGATTTGCAAATATTTTCTTCCATTCTATGGGTTGTCTTTTCATTTTCTTGGTGGTCTCCTTTGAAGCACAAAAGTTTTTAATTTTTATAAAGTAAATTATCTCTTTTATCACATTTGGCTTCATATCTAAGAAATCATTGCCTAATTGAAGATTATGGAGATTTACTCTTGTATTTCTTCTTAGAATTTTAGAGTTTTAGCTCTTACATTTCAGTTTCTGATTTAGTTTGAGTTAATTTTTTTATGTGGTGTGAGGTCGGGGTAAAAATCATTATTCTGCATGTGTATGTCCTATTGTCTCTATGTCATTTGTTGAAAATACTGTTCTTTTCTCACTGAATTACCTTGGACCTTTGGTTGAAAATCATCTGACCATAAATGTTAGGGTTTGTTTCTGGACTTTATCCTTATGCATCTTATTGTTTCTTGATATTACAAAGACCCACCTGTTTTTATGGCACTTAAAATAACTGACTTAGAGGCTGGCAGTTTTGCCATTTTTCTTTTTGTTTGTTGCCTCACCTTTTACATTATTCATATTTCTGCTAAAATGTCATTTGAGCATTTGAAATGTAATTTCTTGGCTGTTCTATCTAAAATAGCTCCATGCTCCTGTTCCATCACTCTCTACTATCATTCCTGCTTTATTTTTCTCACAGCTCATCTCACTATCTGAAATTATTTATTGTTTACTTGTTTACTATCTGTCTTCTCCACTAGAATGTAAGTTCCATGAGGACAGGAATATCTTTCCTGTCTGACAGGATGCCTGGCACTTAGTAGGAAATAAATAAATATTTGTGGAATAATGGCATGAATCATGATTTTTATAATTTTCATTTTCAAAGCTATAATGGTTTTACCAAGCATGCAATTTAATAATTGAACCATTCTTTTGAATAACTGGCATGCCTTCTAATATCTGATCACATGTTTTAATAAAGAGCCATTGTATACTTTGACAATGCGTATTTGAAAGTATCTTTTGTCACACCTGCAAACAATCATATTTCTAGGGGATATGTTGCTTCGTTTTAGGCCTACATAACATGATTCATCCAAATAGACTGAGAATAGAGAGTGGATGATTAATCAAAGAAAAATTAAGCTTATAGCTACCAGATTTAGGATGAATGTACCTTGGGCAGCAAAAGCAATAGGTATCCATTGAAAGTTTTTATATATACTGCTAGGAAAGAGAATGGTAAATAAAAAATTACCATAGTAAACTGGTTCATGACAACATCACCAAATATCTTTTTGTAATGCAACTCCCCAATTTCCCAACACACACACACACACATACATGTTGTTTTTGTAGGCATGTGTATACACAAGTACTACCATTTCCTTTGTTCTTGCCACTAAGTTGTAGAGCGTCCCAAGACCAAATGCAATTACTACCTTCTAGAGATTATAGACTATGACCTCACAGGACCTCACTGCCTCATAACCATCCATTTTATCATAGACCTCTTTATTTTTTTTAAGTAGTTTATTGTCAAATTAGTCTCCATACAACGCCCAGTGCTCTTCCCCACAAGTGCCCTCCTCCACCACCTCCACCTCTTTCCCCCTCCCCCTTCAACCCTCAGTTCATTTTCAGTATTCAATAGTCTCTCAAGTTTTGTGTCCCTCTCTCTCCCCAACTCTCTTTTCCTCTTCCCCTCCCCCTGGTCCTCCATTAGGTTTCTCCTGTTCTCCTGTTAGACCTATGAGTGCAAACATATGGTATCTGTCCTTCTCTGCCTGACTTATTTCGCTTAGCATGGCACCCTTGAGGTCCATCCACTTTCTTACAAATGGCCAGATTTCATTCTTTCTCATTGCCATGTAGTACTCCATTGTATATATATATACCACATCTTCTTGATCCATTCATCAGGTGATGGACATTTAGGCTGCTTACATGATTTGGCTATTGTTGACAGTGCTGCTGTGAACATTGGGGTACATATGCCCCTATGTGTCAGCACTTCTGTATCCCTTGGGTAAATCCCTAGCAGTGCTATTTCTGGGTCATAAGGGAGTTCTATATCATAGACCTCTTTAAATAAGACCTGATATTTTAATTAGAGCAAGATTGACACAGACCAGAAACATCAAGTGATGGAAGCAGCCTCTAATAGAAGCAAATACACCCTTGACTTCAGGCTGTTGTTTATATTTTCTAGCCAGTGATTTCATTCATTGATATCAATATCTTAAAAGAAAATTAAAATGCTAATTTCATTAAATAAGCTATTTATTAGCCTCTTAGTTCTGACATTTTGCTAGAAAACTGCATTTTCGCTTTGATAATCCTCTTTAGTTTCAGACTGCTTCTTGGCTGTGAGGTATCCTCTCCTCTTACATTTTATGACCTTGTTACTAGGCAGGTGGAACTCCTTATATGTGAGAGGATACTCTCGCTGACATGCTTTATGGGACACATCGGTCACAACACAACCTATTAGCCCATACCATAGCATGCCCAAGGGCAGTCTAGCTTCAGATCAGAATTTATGGATGTTTGTCACATTTATAAAACCACAGGGTCATCTTTATTATTTCTATTATTAAAAAATATATTGAGGCAGTTCTTCATATACTTGGCACATATGAAGTTTGTTTCCCTTAGATGTTTAGTGCCTTCCAGATTGACAATAATATAAAATAGATATATATAGTCAGTACATTGAAAGAGAATGACTGGAAAGTACTCTCAGAAATTTACTTTCTAAATAAAATGTGTTGCATATGTTTCCCTTCAGGTTTTATAGTGGCCTGGGGAAAGCCAGAAGTATATATACCTTCCACATATTTCATCGTGCAATATAAAATTTTCACATTAGAAAGATATAAACCAAATTTCAAATAATTTACTTGACAATGCACAGATACATGGCAAAACACAAAGGCAAAATGTTTAAATTACATTAGTTCCTTTCTTCCTATTTTTTAATTCACCACTGATAGCAAAAAAAGGACTACAAGGTAAACTGGTATATTGAATAAAGCAAAAATATTCCTTCAAGCTACATCAATATCCATATCCACAGATGGTGAGCCATATAAATACAAAACTATTATAAGCTGTAGTTGCTAATACCCTATGATAACTAGTTTTAACAAATCTAGCTCAATTAGAGGAAAAGTTGTAATTAAACATATCTTTAAAATAAAAATATGGGAAAGCACTTATGGTAATTGCAGTTACCCATAATTTAGAAACTATTCATTAAAGAGTCTACCATAAAAATCACATTAGTGGATAGTTTTTCGCCCTTGTGTTGCAAGTGAACTCTGTAATAGTTTAACATTATATTTATTATTATGAAATATGACAGTAAATTAAGGGTAGTCTCATTAAACAGCCAAACCTAATTAATCCAGTTCCCTGTGACTCATAATATATGCTAATTAAGCCAGCCAGGCACAGTACTCAAGTTTGCCTTGAACTATCTAAGTAGAGATTAAAGATACCTTGAAAATAAAAATATTTAAAGCATTTGGGCATTTGTGTTTGTCCACAAGGAAATTAAGAGGCTAACTAAGCAAGATTGCTATGGAAAATATTAAGCTACTTAAGAAAGCAAACATTTACAATCATCTTTAGGAACATTCCTAGTATATATTTATATGAATACAATACATATGCTATTGTATTTCTTTAGTTTTTTTTTCTTAATTCCTTATTAATCTTTTGCCTGCTAATCTCTAGTAGCACTTGCTTCACCTAGTTCCAGCACTTGTTCTATGCTTTAAAGTTATAATAAAAGTGTGGCTTTTCTTTCTTTTTTTGTGTAACAAAAGTGTATGCTGCCTCTGGGGTCCCAAGTCTTTCAGTCACCTAGGGTCACCCATCCCACTTTTCATAAAAAATCAGCATTTTCACCATGGTCCTCATACATATCCCAGCTCAGGATCATCAAGAATTCCTAGGTCTGCTATCCTTCCTCTAGGTCGTTCATGGCAACGATTTCTCTTCTGCTGGATTCTTGATCTACATTTCGCATTCGCTCTTACAATAGCTATCATCTTACTACAGCCTTAGCATGATTTGGTGCCATCATTTCCCCATGGGTCTCAAAGCACAAGGCTCTGGTGTTTAATACACTTTCATTTAGGGTTTGGGAAGATAATAAAGCACAGAATACTAAAATATTAGCCCTCACATTCCTAAAGACTTATTGATATTGCCTGTCACAGTTTCTCCATATTCTTGACTTCTTTCTTTTTCAGTGTTCTCTGTCTTCCAAAGGTTCTAACTGCCCCTTCAGGAGCTGGTACCAAACCCCAAAACATTTATTACTGAGTGTTTCATTCTTCCTCTGTTCCACACTCACTCAGGCAATGTTCAAAATTCTCCCTTTTCTCAAAACAAAAATCATGCTATTTCTAAACAATAGAACCAAGGAAATGAATTGAACTAGCCTCCTAGAAAGCAATGGCAATTTAATTAAATAATCATGTTTTCCCCAAATGTATACACTTGCAAATTTTCTTTCACTTATTCATACAGTCCCTTCTAAATTGATCAGAATATATGTGCATTTAAAGTAAGTAATTGAAATAATGCACAATCTGTTATTGTTATAAATCTCAATTTTTAAAAACTGTTTGTCAAAATATTATCCTACACATAGTATTCTTACTAATGAATAAATTATTACTAATATCTGCTTGCCTGGGTAATTTTAAGCTAGGTTCCATCATAACTTATTCCTATAGCAGCACTAAATAGTTTGTCTTTTGTGTACTAAGTTATATAGACTAATCCTGACAGCATAAGTGAAATATGAATCTCTTCTACTGGGATGCAGTTATTTGACGATATTTAGCTTTGCCATATATTTGATCACTTTGTTATATCTCTTTTTTTTACATAGTTTTGTGTGAGAATAGAAAAGAATCCTGGCCTTGGATTTAGTATCAGTGGTGGAATTAGCGGACAAGGAAATCCATTTAAACCTTCTGACAAGGTAAGAAGTGAATTTCTTATTGACAGTTTTAATTAGGAAAACACTGTTTTTATTACAGAAAAAAAAAGTCAGAAAAAAACCTACTGGGCTTTAATTAACTAGCTAATTATGAAGCCAATTACACACTTTTTCAGCACAAGGGAAATAATTCACTGCAGTGCTTGACAAATCCTAAGAATAGGAAAAAAAAATTAAGCATTCTCCTTGAAAGGAAAGTTGTTTCTTTTTTTGCATTTTGTTTTGCTTGCACTTGTATACATCTTCAAAGAAAACTACACAGGCAATTCATAATAAGTTGTTTCCAAACGTTTACTTGTATATCACTTATTTGGGAAAATGTTTTCTCATAGTAGCAGAATGATTAAATAATGCGTCATTGCCAGAGCAAACTGACTGAAATCTCTGTAAGTTATCATGGCCATAAAGTATTTCAGTAATAGAAGTATAGACTGAAAGACCACAGAAAAAAAATATTCTATGGGAAAATTAAAATTAGCCAAGGCAGAAAAATCAGGGCCTCCTCTCCTGCTTATCCCTGTTTGTCAAACCATGAGTAAAAGTTCAGCACCACGTCCATGCTCCGTGAACACGCTCTCCAAACCCTTATCCGGCCTGTATGATCCCGTCGTGGACCTGGACCACTGACTTTTTAATTTTAGAACAGTTACCCTGAGCTACCCTGTTGGTATCAGAGTGTAATGCTCTCAACTTCGAATCAATCAGTAATTATAATTTGATGATAATTGGAACTAGTTGCTTTTGACTTCATCAAATTTAATTGCATTAAGTGCCACAAAACTTTAGGATGATGAAAACACAGAAATTAGATACAAGTAAAACCTCCACAAGGTCTCGATTTACCTCCGAGTCACAACCTGGAACATATCCTTTCCACTTATCACTATTATAAAAAAAAAATAACCAATACATCAATTTCTGATCATAAAACCTGCTTTTGAAAAACCATAGATGCCCCTGCTCTGGAGATTTCTATAGCCTGAAACAGAGCCTTTTATACCTTATTTTCTTCTACTTCTTCCATCTTCTTGTTTTCTAACATTTTTTGTGCCCTTCTTTGTTTCCTTTTTGGAGAAGAGGAAGAGAGGAAGAGGTAAACTATAAGGTAGAATTATTCACAGTGTACACATTAAGATGGAAGGGACTATAAAAAGTCTCCTGTAGATAGGAGTTCCTTTGGTCAACTGGCTGGAGCAGCTATTCATATATAAGGAATGTGTATGAGGCAGCCCTGTATGATTAGGGGAATGCCAGTTAGAAATGTCTGTGCAGGAGTCACTGCCTTTCAAGTCTGAAATGATGTTGAGTATAACCATTCATATAGAAGAATTAAAATATGGTTCAGCAGTACCAAATGTTTATTTAATTTTGATAAATTATCAATATACCTTAAGGCAAAAAAAATATGAAAGTTCACAATTATCAGAAACATATGGTGATATTTATAAAGACTCAAAACATTATGTTCTATTAATCTTGACCCTTCTCTTTGTCTTTGGTTTCACATCTTCTCCTTAAATTCTTCCAATAAGAAGTTAATAACATTATTATCATTCTTAAGATAGTCAAATTCTGAAAGATATGTTTTTCTCTCCTTTCTCACCAGCATGTACATCTTTTTATTATATTTTTGGAAGGTACGGGGTAATACACATTTTTAAATTAAGGATGAACAGATTGCTAAATACTCAAAGGTCTGAATGTTGCTGCTTTTCTACCGTTATTTTCAACTGAAGGATGGAGTAAATGTGAGACTTTAAAATTATTCCTGTAATTCTTCCACTATGACAAATATGAACACTTTATAACTATTAATTTAATTTCACATTTATAACACGATGTCTTTCATGACATTGAACTATTTCTCTGATGCTATAATTTGCTCTTTTAGTTAAAAGCAACAGATATAAAGCTTAAATTGACACTGTGTCCACTGAAAGATTTCCCCCCCAAAGCACTTTTCTTCACCTGATTACTCTCTAAAGCACTTCACAATCTGAAAAGTGAATCTCTAATATTGCAAAATTTATGGGAGCAATTAAAACTCCCAAATCTGCAGAAGACTCTCAAGACTGCTCTTAATTTATTGACCGCTATCAATGTCACACCAAACCTATGGTGGATATTTAGTTAGAAGTATCCAGGGGATCTAAGACATTGGCTCTGACGATTATTACAAGAATTTAATTCACTCACAAGAAAAGGGATTAATCTCTTGGAAATTCAGTTGTATTTCTTTAGCCCCATGTCCCATTCTTATAGTGGTTGCATAAAATGTAGAGTAGAACCCAGTGCCTAAAATAGCCCCAGAATGGCAAACAGTAAGAAAATGAAAGTGAACTTAAAAAATACTTCTCTCTTCACTGCTGAAAAACAGACCGTTGTTTCGTGAGTTGGCTAATTTATAGCTGAGGGTGAGGAGAACCAAATTAATCAGATATTTAAATTCAACAGACACTACCTGAGTCAGGGTGTATGCTTTGTAAGGAGTCCTAGTCAAAGTTAAGCAAAAGCTTAAACTTTAATACAATACATATTCCTTTTCTTTTTTTTTT
>PISW01017210.1:0-10976 GCA_004023785.1 Mungos mungo
TCTGATGACAAACTGTCCTGGGGGCTATCGTCTTCCAAGGACTGTTGTGTCTATGTCCCTCCTTTTCCCAAAGAAGAAGATCATTTCTGAACCGAATCTAAAGGCAGGGAACTCCTGAGAATTCTCTGTTTCTGGTTTCTGTGCATTAGATAAAATAGCCACCTCTGCCAATTTTGACAGCCTGGCCTCATGAACAAGACTAGTGTAGGAGATGAACCTCTAGGTATTTTTGTACATGTTCTTTATTAAATAGAGGTAGTGCCCCCTACTCCTAGCTTATTGTGAGTTTATTATTTTTATCATGAATGAGTAGGGAAGATACTCCTTGCTCAACTGGGATGAAACCACAAGAAGAAGGCATGATTTTTCTGTTGGTATTTGACTGGAGTAGAGTTAGTTTTAATAAAAATTCTGTTATTAGGGCATTCTTCTCCCGGTTTGGGTTAGGGAGAAAAGGATTTTTGTTTTTGTTTTTGGTTTTTTGGAACTATTTTAAAAAAATGTATCAGTTCTGAGGCTTCTGAAACATCCTGTCTGGGATATATGAAAGTCAATAAGGAAACCCCGGGAAATGACTGCCATGTCATTCCTCAAGTCCCAAGCTCCCTACACTGTCTGCTATCATATTTCTATTTTTTAGAATCTTTCTAATATTCTTTGTTGTATTATGTCCTCATTTAATGAGGGAAGATTTGGAGTGCCTGGTGGATCAGTTGGTTAAGCGTCCGACGTCAGCTCAGGTCATGATCTCACAGCTGGTGGGTTCAAGCCTTGCATTGGGCTCTGTGCTGACAGAGCAGAGCCTGTAGCCTGCTTCAAATTCTGCATATCCTACTCTCTCTCTCTCTCTCTCTCTCTCTCTCTCTCTGCCCCTTCCTTGCCTGCACTCTGTTTCATTGAAAAAATTTAATGTTTCTATTTATTTTTAGAGAGAAAGAGAGAGAGAGAGAGAGAGAGAGAGAGAGAGAGAGAGAGAGAGCGAGTGGGAGCAAGGAGGGTGGGGCAGAGAGAGAGGGAGACAAAATCAGAATCAGGCTCCAGGCTCTGAGCTGTCAGTGCAGAGCAGGATGTGGGGCTCAAACCCATGAACTGTGAGTTCATGACCTGAGCTGAAGTTGGACACTTAACTGGCTAAGCCACCCAGGAGCCCCTCTCTGTCTCTAAAAAATAAATAAACATTAATCTTGGGGGCCAACATGGTGGACAAATAGGGGGATCCATACTTCCCGTCTGTCTCAAATAAAGAAGGGCTGAAGCTAAAGGACTTTGAATCCCAAGAGTCTGGGAGGAAAAGAGACTGAGTCTACCAGGGAGAAAATGGGAAAACTGGACAGTCCCATAGTTGTGTGATTGCGAACTGAGGGAGATAAAACAGGTGGCATGGGCCGGGGATTGGGGGGTGGGGGAGGATCCACTTCTGCGGAGAGACAAAGGGAAGAGAAAGAGCAGCTGGGCAACACAGGACTGTATCTGGACAAGAGAAAATCCTCAGACCAGGGCAGAGAGGGATCCAGCCTCTAACTGTAGGGCTTTCTTCAGACAAGGGCTGGCAGCCCTGTTCACACTACTGGGGAGGAGGGGAGCCATCTCAGGATGTGGTGGTAGGTCAGGACACAGTCTGCAGCAGGAGAAACTGGTCCCCTCCCCTGAAGTGCTGTGCACAGGACAGAACCATCTGGGACCATATATTGGGGAGCATGGGGAGGCGCTTCCCCAGTGCCAGGGCACATGGAATGGGAGTTTAGGTACCAACCAAGCAGTGGGACACAGGAGTCAGTGGACCAAGAAAGACTTCCCAGTCTGTGCCAGAGGCACAGTGAGGATGGATCCCATGGAGTGATTTGGGACACTTGGTCCACAGAGAAGGGACTGGAGAAGCTGCCATTTTTCTCCCCACAACCACCAAGGCAGGCCTCAGGGGTTGGTCCCATGGTGGAGACAGGACCGCCTACACCCAACCACGCCCCTCTGCACCAGGGAATTACTGGAGTTGGATAGATGGTGTGCAACCAGACGACCCCCTTCTCTGGACCAGCACTGTGGTGTTGCCTGGATTAGTTCTAGGACAATTCTTATTATTTAGATATATTCTCCCTTTTCTCCTTATCTCTTCCCCCCTCTAGGCTGGTTACTCTGGTTATTGGTTCACTTAAACAGACATATATAATCCATTCTCTTGATGCATATTCTACACCTCCTTCTTTCCTTTCTCTCCCTCTGGAATAATCAGGCCATATTGCTTCTCTGGGTAACTCTATCTTCGTTTCTTATTCCTCACCTCCTTCCTTATTCTCCTTTCTCTCTCTCCTGATTAAATCTTGTAGTCTCCCTGACGGGTCAATGTTCATTTCTTCTTTTTCCCTGCCCCTGTCATTTCTCTCTTTGTATATGGTCTTCTATCAACACTGCCTCCACCTTATTCTTTACTTGTAGCTGATGTTTCTGGTTTTTTGCTTTTAGATTGTTCTTTGTTTTTGTTTGTTTGCTTGTTTGTTTTATTTGTGTATTTACAGGTTTTGTTTCCTGTTTGTCTGTCTGTTTGTTTTCCTTTCCATGGCCACTTGAAGGAACGAATCAAAGCTCACCTGGTAGAGGGTCCAAAACATCACTATGAGTAGGGAAATAAAATAACCAAAGTCACAACAGAGAGCAAGAGAGAGGGAGAGAGAGAAAAAAAAAAAGAAACTTGTCAGGCCAGAAAAGGATGGCAAGAAATCTTCAATGTGATGAACAGGAAAAATATGCAGCCAAGAATCCTTTATCCAGCAAGCCTGTCGTTAGGAATAGAAGGAGAGAGAAAGGTTTTCCCAAAGAAACAAAAACTGAAGGAATTCATCACTACTAAATCATCCCTACAAGATATCCTAAGGGGAACTCTGTGAGTGAAATGTTCCAAGGACGTCAAAGTACCAGAGACATCACAGATATCTGTGAAATCTATAGATAACACAAAGACTCTAAACCCATATATTTCAAAAATAACACTGAATGTATATGGACTAAATGGTCCAATCAAAAGACATAGGTATCACCATATGTTTGCACTCATAGGTCTAACAGGAGAACAGGAGAAACCTAATGGAGGACCATGGGGAGAGGAAGAGGGAAAGAGAGTTGGGGAAAGAGAAGGACGCAAAACTTGAGAGACTATTGAATACTGAAAATGAACTGAGAGTTGAAGGGGGGGGGAAGAGGTGGTGGTGATAGGAGGGCACTTGGGGGGAAGAACACTGGATGTTGTATGGAAACTAATTTGACAATAAACTATTTTTAAAAAATAATTAAATAAATGATGGCCTTAAAAAAAAAAGACATAGGTATCAGAATGGATAAAGAAGCAAGATCCATCTATTGTTGTCTACAAGACACTCATTTTACACCTGAGGACACCTTCAGATTGAAAGCGATGGGGTGGAAAACTATCTATTATGCTACTGGAAGTCAAAAGAAAGCTGGAATAACCATTCTTATATCAGACAATCTAGACTTTAAACCAAAGGCTATAAGAGAGTTGAAGAAGCGCATTATATAAAATTACAGGATCAGGAAGAGCTAACAATTATAACTGTCTATACACCAAATTCAGAAGCACCCAAATATATAAAACAATCACAAACATAAGCAATCTTATTGATAAGAATGTGCTAATTGCAGGTGACTTTAATAGTACACGTACAGCAATGTCGTCTAGACAGAATCAGTAAAGAAACAATGGCCCTGAACGATATATTGGAACAGATGGACTTGACAGATGTATTTAGATCCCTACATCCCAAAGCAGCAGAATATACTTACTTCTTGAGTGCACACGGAACATTCTCCAAGATAGATCAGATATTATGTCACAAAGGAGCCCTCAAAAAAAAAAAAAACCAGAATTGAGATCATGCCATGCACACTTTCAGATCACAGTGCTATGAAACTTAAAACCAATCACAGGGAAAAGTCTGGAAAGCCTCCATAAGCTTGGAAGTTAAAGAACATCCTACTAGAAAAAGAATGGGTCAACCAGGCATTTAGAGAGGAAATTAGAAAATATATGAAGACAAATGAAAAGGAAAATACAATAATCCAAACCCTGTGGGATGCAGCAAAGGCAGTTCTAAGAGGAAAATACACTGTAATCCAGGCCTATCTCAAGAAACAAGAAAAATCCCAAATACAAAATCTAACAGCACACATGACGGAACTAGAAGCAGAACAGCAAAGACACCTCAAACCCAGGAGCCAAAGAAAAATAATAAAAATTAGGGAGGAAATAAACAATATAGAATCCAAAAAAAAAAAAAACTAGTAGAACTGATTAATGAAACCAAGAGTTGGTTTTTGTTTTTTTTTAAATAATCAAAATTGATGAACCTCTAGCCAGGCTTCTCAAAAAGAGAAGAGAGAGGGCCCAAATAGATAAAATCATGAGTGAAAATGGAATCATTACAACAAATCCCTCAGAAATACAAGCAATCATCACGGAATACTATGAAAAATCATATGCCCTCCAACTGGAGAATCTGGAAGAAATGGACAAATTCCTAAACACCCACATACTACCAAAACTCAAACAGGAAGAAATAGAAAATTTGAACAGACCCATAAATAGTGAAGAAATTGAATCAGTTATCAAAAACTTTCCCAACAAATAAGAGTCCTGGACCAGATGACTTCCCTGGGGAATTCTAACAGATATTTAAAACAGAGTTAATACCTATTCTTCTCAAGCTGTTTCAAAAAATAGAAATGGAAGGAAAACTTCTGGACTCATTCTATGAACCCAACACCACTTTGATTCCCAAAGCAGAGACCCAGCAAAAAAAGAGAACTACAAGCCAATATCCATGATGAATATGGATGCGGAAATTCTATTAAGATACTAGCAAATCGAATTAAATAGCATATAAAAAGAATATTCACCATGATGAAGTGGGATACATTCCTGGGTTGCAGGGATGGTTCAATATTTGCAAATCACTCAAAGTGATACATACATTGATAAAAGATCGGAACCATATTTTCCTGTCAATAGATGCAGAAAAAGCATTTGACAAAATACAGCATCCTTTCTTAAAAAAACTCTTGAAAAATTTGGGATAGAAGGAACTTACTTAAACATCATGAAAGCAATTTATGAAAAGCCCACAGCTAAAATCATCCTCAGTGGGGAAAAACTGAGAGCTTTCACCCTGAGATCAGGAACACTACAGGATGTCCACTCTAACCACTGTTGTTTAACACAGTGCTGGAAGTCCTAGCATCAGCAATCAGACAACAAAAGAAAATAATGGACATCAGAATTCGGAAAGATGAAGTCAAACTTTCACTTTTCACAGACAAAATGATACTCTACATGGAAAACCAAACAGACTCTAGAACTGATCCATGATTCAGTGAAGTCACAGGGTACAAAATACATGTATAGAAATCGGTTGCATTTTTATACACCAATAATGAAGCAACAGAAAGAGAAATCAATAAACTGATCCCATTTACCAATGCACAAGGACCATAAAATATCGAGGAATAAACCTAACCGAAGATGTAAAAGACCTGTACAATGAAAACTACAGAAAATTTATGAAGACAATTGAAGAAGACAAAAAGAAATGGAAAATGACACCAGCATTCTTCTCAAAGCTAGAACAAACTATCTAAAATTCGTATGGAACCACAAAAGACCCCAAATAGCCAAAGCAATATTGAAGAAGAAAACCAAAGCAGGAGACCTCATAATCCTAGACTTTAACCTTTACTACAAAGCTGTCGTCATCAAGACAGTATGGTATTGGCACTAAAACAGACACATAAACCAATGGAATAGAATGGAGAACCCAGAATTGGACCCACAGATGTATGGCCAATTAATCTTTGACAGAGCAGGAAAGAGTAATCAATGGAAAAAATATAGTCTCTTTGACAAATGGAGCTGGGAGAACTGGACAGCAACATGTAAAAGAATGAAACTAGACCACTTTCTTACACCATACCCAAAAATAAACTCAAAATGGTTGAAGGACCTGAGTGTGAGATAGGAAGCTATCAAGATCCTAGAGGAGAAAGCAGGCAACAACTTCTTTAACCTTGGCCACAGCAATTTCATATGACATATCTCTAAAGGCAAGGGAATTAAAAGCAAAAATGAACTCTTGGGACCTTATCAAGATAAAAAGCTTCTGCACTGCAAAGGAAACAGTCAACAAAACCAAAAGACAACTGACAGAATGAGAAAATATAGTTGCAAGTGACATATCAGATAAAAAGCTGGTATCCAAAATCTATAAGGGAATTCACCAAACTCCACACCTGAAAAACAAATAATCCAGTGAAGAAATGGGCAGAAGACATGAATAGACACTTTTCCAAAGAAGACATCCAGATGGCCAATAGACACGTGAAATGATGCTCGACGTCACTCATCATTAGGGAGGGAAATACAATTCAAAACCACACTGAGATATCACCTTAGAGTAGATAAAATGAACACATCAGGAGACTGTATATACTGGCAACGATGTAGAGAAATGGGAACTCTCTTGCACTGTTGGTGGGAATGCAAAGTAGTGTAGCCTCTCTGGAAAATAGTGTTGAGCTTTCTCAAAAAATTAAAAATAGAACTACCCTATGACCCTGCAATAGCACTACTAGGAATTTACCCAAGGGATACAGGAGTGTTGACTTATACGGGCACATGTACCCCCAATGTTTATAGTACTTTCAACAATAGTCAAATCATGGAAAGAGCCTAAATGTCTGTCAACTGACGAATGGATAACGAAGATGTGGTTTGTATATAAAATGGACTACTTGGCAATGAGAAAGAATGAAATCTGGCCATTTGCAGCAACATGGATGGGACTGTAGGGCATTATGCTTACTGAAATAAGTCAGAGAAAGATACCAAATGTTTTCACTCATATGTGGATCTTGAGAAACTTAACAGAAGACCATGAGGGAGTGGAAGGGGGAATGTTACAGAGAGTGAAGGAGGCAAACCATAAAAGACTGCTAAATACTGAGAACAAACTGAGGGGTAATGGAGGTTGGGGACGAGGGGAAAATGGGTGATGTGCATTGAGGAGGGCTCTTGTTGGGATGAGCACTTGCTGTTGTATGGAAACCAATTTGACAATAATTTATATTAAAATAAGTAAACCAACAAAAAATATTTTAGAAAAGAGGGAAGACTGGGGGTGGGGGGTGGGGAAAGGGTTATTCGACTTTGATGGAACAGAAAGTCCTTAATGAACTCCTTGAAATCAGTTATTTTGGAATGATAGGTATTACTCTGTGAAAGACATTTCTCATATGACAGGCCATGAAAATTGAAGCAAGGATTGATTCACAGAAGAACCTTCATTGTACTAGTATATATACAATTTTCAGAGAAGGTGTGACTTTCAGGAGAATAAACTAGTAGAAGAAAATTCAGTGCTTTAGTTTGAGTTACCCCAAAAGAAGACTCAGAAGCAAGGATTTGAAGAAAAGTAGTTTACTGAGGGGTGATTCCATGAATGACAAATAGGAAGGAGGGAACGTGCTATAGTAAAAAGAATTGTGTATTACCAAGCCAGTTACCCTTCTTAGAGCCCGATCTCACTGTGGAATTCTGTGTAGCAGTGTAGAACATTCTTCATAGCTACTCAAACCCAGAAGAAAAGAAGATGGGGTATGTATATAACAATTCTGCACCCATTATTCACTGAGGATTGCTTGTGGGAATGTTCTTTCACTAGCCCTTCTGGCTTGTCTTATGCACAGAAAAATGTGCTCTCAGGGCCAAAAATAGTGCACTGGCAGAGTTTGCAGGAATTTGTAATGAACAAACTATAGATTGCCTGTCAAGTTGAATCCAAGGTGATATGGGAGGGGCCTAGCAGTGTCTCTTTCAATCCACATTTTATACTAATTAGATTTACTTGTCCAACACCCTAAGTTCACACTGTTAAAAAAGAAGCAGTCAGAAATGAAGAATGTAAAACTTGAGATTGGAATCAGGTTTGATGCAAGGAACAGCATGCTGGAAGAAACAGAGGAATGAGTTATTGATATAGAAGACAAAATAATGGAAAATAAGGAAGCTGAACAAAATAGAGAAAGAAAAATTATAGAATACAAGAATAGACTTAGGGAATTTAGCAACTTGATCAAATATAATAACATTCATATTATAGGAGTCCCAGAATAAGAAGAGAGAGAAAGGGGGGGCAGAAAATTGACGAAATAATAGCTGAATACCTCCCTAATCTAGAGAAAGAAACAGACATCCAGATCTAGGAGGCACAGAAAGTCCCCATCAAAATCAAACAAGGCCAACAACAAGATGTACTGTATTTAAATTTGCAAAATATAGAAACAAATATATCTTAAAAGCACAAGACAAAAGAAGTTTTTAACTCACAGGGGAATACTCATAAGGCTAGCTATAGATTTTTCAATAGAAACCTGGTAACCAGAAGGGAGCAGCATGATATATTCAGTGTATTGCATGGGAAAAATATGCAGGCAAGAATGCTTTATCTAGCAAGGCTATCGTTCAGAATAGAAAGAGAGGTAAAGAGTCTCTCAAACAAAAACTAAAGGAGTTCGTGGCCACTAAACCAGCCCTGCAAGAAATATAAAAGGGGTCTCTTTGAGTGTGACGAAAGACCAAAGGTGACAAAGACTAGAAAGGATCTCCAGCAGCAATGACAAATCAAGAAATAAAATGTTACTAAATATATATCTCTCAATAATTATTCTGTATATAAATGGACTAAATGTTCCAATCAAAAGACATAGGGAGCCAAAATGGACCAAAAAACAAGACCTACCTATATGCCGCCTAGAAGAGACTCTTTTTAGATTTAAAGATACCTGCAGATCAAAAGTGAGGGGATGAAGAACCATTTATCACGCATATAAGTGGACATCAAAAGAAAGCCTGAGTAGCAATACTTATTCAGACAAAGTAGACTTTAAAACAAAGACTTTAAAACAGAGAGATGAAAAAGGGCACCATATCATAACAAAGGGGACAATCCAACGATAAGATATAACAATTGTAACTATTTATGCACCCAACATGAAAGCACACAAATATATAAAAAAATAACAACCATAAAAGGACTCATTGACAATAATACAATAATAGTAAGGGACTTTAACACCAAGCTTACATCCATGTACAGATCATCTAAGCAGCAAATAAAGAAGGAAAAAAATGGCTTTGAATGATACACTGACCAGATGGACTTAGAAATATTTACAACATTTCATCCTACAACAGCAGAATACACATTTTTTTTCAGGTGCAAATGGAACAGTCTCCAGAATCCATCACATATTAGGTCACAAAGAAGGCCTCAACAAATACAAAGAGATTAGGTGCAAATGGGAGATTCTCCAGAATAGACCACATAGTGGTAGCAAATCAGACCTCAACAAACACAAAAAGATGGAAATAATAGCACACATTTTTTTCTGGGCACAATGCTATGAAACTTGAAGTCAATCACAAGAAAAAGTTTGGAAACACCACAAATACATGGAGGTTCAAGAACATGCTCCAGAAGAATGAATGAGTCAACCAGGAAAATTAAAAAGAAATAAAAATATATATGGAAACAAGTGAAAATGAAAACACAATGGGCCAAAATCTTTGGGATGGAGCAAACCCAATTCCAAGAGGAAATTATATAGCAATACAGGTCTACCTCAAGAGGTAAGAAAAATCTCAAATAAACAACCAAATGCTACACCTAAATGAGTTAGAAAAAAAAAACAAATGAAACCTAAAGCCAGCAGAAGCAGGAAGATAAAGATTAAAGCAGAAATAAATGATATAGAATGCCTCCCCAAAAGAGTAGCACAGATTAATGAAACCAAGAGCTGGTTCCTTGACAAAATTAATACAATTAATAAACCTCCAGCCAGACTTATCAAAAAGAAAATAGAGAAAGTACCCAAATAAATCAAATCACAGGTGAGAGAGGAGCAATAAAAACCAACACCAAAGAAATTCAAACAGCCAGATGAGAATATTATGGGGGCACCTGAGTGGCTCAGTTGATTAAACATCCGACACTCGGTTTTGGCTCAGTTCATCTCGTGGTTCCATGAGATGGAGCCCTACATCAGGCTTGTGCACTGACAGTGTGGAGCCTGCTGGGGTTCTCTCTCTTCCTCTGCCCCTCCCCTGCTCATGAGTGTGCACTCTCTCTCAAAATAAATAAACATTGAAAACTAAAATAAACCACAATTTTTAGAACAACAAAAAGAAGACAATATTAAGAAAAATTATACGCCAATAAATGGGACAATCTGGAAGATATGGATAAATTTTTAGAAACATATAAACACCCTAAACTGAAGCAGGAGGAAATAGAAAACTTGAAAAAAAAACTGAACAGAATTTCAATAATTTGATATCAGAAAAGAATTTGAATCAGTAATAGTCTCCCCCACAAAAAAAGTCCAGGGCCATATGGCTTCACGGGTGACTTGTAAGTTTTAAGGAAGAGTTAATACCTGTTCTTCTCAAACTGTTCCAAAAAATAGAAATAGAAGGAAAACTTGCAAACTCATTCTATCAGGCCAGCATTACCTTGACACCAAACCTAGACAAAGAATCCACTAAAAAGGAGAAATGTAGGCCAATATCCCTGATGAACATGGATTCAAAAATTCTATATAATGAAAGACAGGTATCGTATGTTTTCATTCATATGTGGATCTTGAGAAACTTAACAGAAGACCATGGAGGAAGGCATTTCTAGACACCAATAATGAAACAGTAGAAAGAGAAATTGACATCCAGATGGCCAACAGGCACATGAAACGATGCTCAGTGTCACTCATCATCAGGGAAATTCAAATCAAAACCACACTGAGATACCACCTCACACCAGTCAGAGTCGCTAAAATGAACAAATCAAAAGACTATAGATGCTGGCGAGGATGTGGAGAGACGGGCACCCTCCTACACTGTTGGTGGCAATGTAAACTGG
>PISW01017211.1:0-10972 GCA_004023785.1 Mungos mungo
TTTTTTTATATTGCAATATTTAATCTAGCCTGGTATATTTATTTTTTATTGACTATAAGATGTAGGCTCACTTCTATTTCTTTTCCAGATGAATAGATTTGACAAGCATATATTTATAATTTTGAAAAGGTTATTAGGACCTATCAAGTAGGAAAAGAAGTACAAATCTGTAACCGATTTGAGGACCCACCGTACAGCTCACTAGGAAATGGACAAATTGCAGAAATTCACAATGCAGAGATTAAGCAAATCCAGATCACCAAAATAAGAAAATATGACCGGGGGCGCCTGGGTGGCTCAGTAGGTTAAGCCTCCCACTTCGGCTCAGGTCATGATCTCACATTCATGGGTTCAAGCTCTCCATCAGGCTCTATGCTGACACCTCAGAGCCTGGAGCCTACTTCAGATTATGTGCTCCCTCTCTCTCTGCCCCTTCCTGCTTATGCTCTCTCTTTCTCTGTGTCAAAAATAAATAAAACATTTTAAAAATGGGGGGGGGGGAATTACCAAATTCTCAAATAGAGAAGTATATATTGAGACGGCGATGTTAGAATCCTTCATTCTCACCGTGTGGGAGCCAAGGGAGAAGTGAGGTCTATCGCTGATGAGAACGAAGGGGAAAGGCTCCTCACAGATTCGTGGAGGAAATGCCAAGTGTTCCTGGCTTCCTGAGGGGAAAATGGAAAATGTCCTTTATTTATTTTTTTTCCATAATATTTTATTGTCAAATTGTTTTCCATACAACACCCAGTGCTCTTCCCCATAAGTGCCCCCCACCATCACCACCACCACTTTTCTCCCCACCCCCTATCCCTTCAACTCTCGGTTCATTTTCAGCATTCAATAGTCTCTCAAGTTTTGCATCCCTCTCTCTCCCTAACTCTCTCTCCCTCCTCCGCTTCCCCTGGTTCTCCATTAGGTCTCTCCTGTTTTCCTGTTAGACCTATGAGTGCAAACATATGGTTTCTGTCCTTCTCTGTCTGGCTTACTTCGCTCAGCATGACACCCTCAAGGTCCATCCACTTTCCTACAAATGGCCATATGTCATTCCCTCTCATTGCCATGTAGTACTCCATCATGTATATAAACCACATCTTCTTGATCCATTCGTCAGGTGATGGACATTTAGGCTCTTTCCATGTTTTGGCTATTTTTGACATTGCTGCTATGAACATTGGGGTACATGTGCTCCTATGCATCAGCAATTCTGTCTCTCTTGGGTAAATCCCCACAATGCTATTGCTGGGTCATAAGGGAGTTCTATGGATAGTTTTTTGAGGAACCTCCACACTGTTTTCCAGAGCAGTTGTACCATATTACATTCCCACCAACAGTGTAGGAGGGTGCCCGTCTCTCCACACCCTCGGCAACATCTATAGTCTCTTGATTTGTTCATTTTAGCCACTCTGACTGGCGTGAGGTGGTATCTCAGTGTGGTTTTCATTTGTGTTTCCCTGATGATGAGTGATGTTGAGCATCGTTTTATGTGTCTGTAGACCATCTGGATGTCCTCTTTGGAGAAGTGTCTGTTCATGTCTTCTGCCCATTTCTTCACTGGGTTATTTGTTTTGTGGGTGTGATTTGGTGAGTTCCTTGTACATTTTCGATATTAGCCCTTTACCTGATATGTCGTTTGCAACTATCTTTTCCCATTCTGTCGGTTGCCTATTAGTTTTCTTGATTGTTTCCTTTGCCTTGCAGAAGCTTTTTATCTTGATGAGGTCCCAAGGGTTCAGTTTTGCTTTCATTTCCCTTGCCTTTGAGGATGTGTCGAGAAGGAGATTGCTGCGGTGGAGGTCTAGGAGGTTTTTTTCCTACTTTCTCCTCGAGGGTTTTGATGGCTTCCTGTCTCACATTCAGGTCTTTCAACCATTTTGAGTTTATTTTTGTGTGTGGTGTAAGAAAGTGGTCTAGTTTCATTCTTATACATGTTACTGTCCAGTTCTCCCAGCACCACCTGCTAATGAGGCAGTCTCTTTTCCATCGGATACTCTTTCCTGCTTTGTCAAAGATTAATTGGCCATATACTTGTGGGTCCAGTTCTGGGTTCTCTATTCTATTCTATTGGTCTATGTGTCTGTTTTTGTGCCAATACCATACTGTCTTGGTGATGACAGCTTTGTAGTAGAAGCTAAAGTCTGGGATTGTGATGCCTCCCGTTTAGGATTTCTTCTTCAATATAACTTTGGCTAATCGGGGTCTTTTGTGGTTCCATACAAATTTGAGGATAGTTTGTTCTAGTTTTGAGAAGAATATTGGTGCAATTTTGATGAGGATTGCATTGAATGAGTAGATTGCTTTGGGTAGTAATGACATTTTCACAATGTTTATTCTTCCGATCCATGAACAGGGAATATTTTTCCATTTCTTGGTGTCTTCGTTCAATCTCTTTCATAAGTTTTCTATAGTTTTCATCATATAGGTCTTTTACATCCTTGGTTAGGTTTACTCCTAGGTATTTGATGGTTTTTCGTGCAATCGTGAATGGGATCAGTTTCTTAATTTCTCTTTCGGCTGCTTCATTTCTGGTGTATAGGAATGCAACTGATTTCTGTACATTGATTTTGTACCCTGCGACTTTACTGAATTCATTGATCAGTTCTAGAAGGCTTCTGGTGGAGTCGATTTGGTTTTCCATGTAGAGTATCATGTCATCTGCAAAAAGTGAAAGTTTGACTTCTTCCTTGCCAATTCTGATGCCTTTTGTTTCTTTTTGTTGTCTGATTGCTGATGCTAGGACTTCCAGCACTATGTTAAACAACAGTGGTGAGAGTGGGCACCCCTGTCGTGTTCCTGATCTCAGGGGGAAAGCTCTCAGTTTTTCCCCATTGAGGATGATATTAGCTGTGGGTTTTTCATAAACTGCTCTTATAATGTTTAGGTAAGTTCCTTCTATTCCAACTTTCTCAAGGGTTTTTATTAAGAAAGGTTGCTGTATTTTGTCAAATGCTTTTTCTGCATCTATCGACAGGATCATATGGTTTTTATCCTTTCTTCTGTTAATGTGATGGATCACATTGATGGAATTTCGGATATTGAACCATCCCTGTAACCCAGGAATGAATCCCACTTGATCATGATGGATAATTCTTTTTATATGCTGTTGAATTCGATTTGCTACTTTCTTCTTGAGTATTTTTGCATCTGTATTCATTAAGGATATTGGTCTGTAGTTCTCTTTTTTGGCTGGGTCTCTGGTTTGGATATCAAGGTGATGCTGGCTTCGTAGAATGAGTTTGGAAGCTTCCCTTCTATTTCTATTTTTTGGAATAGCTTGAGAAGAATGGGTATTAGCTCTGCTTTAAATGTCTGGTAGAATTCCCCCGGGAAGCCATCTGGCCCTGGGCTCTTATTCGTTGGGAGATTTTTGATAATGGATTCAATTTCCTCACAGGTTATTGGTCTATTCATGTTTTCTATCTCTTCCTGTTTGAATTTTGGTAGTGCATGTGTATTTAGGAATTTGTCCATTTCTTCTGTGTTGTTCAGTTTGTTGGCATATATTTTTGCATAGTAATCTCTGATGATTGCTTGTATTTCTAAGGGATTGGTTGTAATAGATCCTTCTTCGTTCATGATTTTGTCTATCTGGGTGCTCTCTCTTTTTTTTCTGAGGAGCCTGGCTAGAGGTTTATCGATTTTGTTTATTTTTTCAAAGAACCAACTCCTGGTTTCATTAATCTGCTCGACTGTTCTTTTGGATTCTATATTGTTTATTTCTGCCCTGATCTTTATGATTTCTTTTCTTCTGCTGGGTTTGGGGTGCTCTTGCTGCTTCCTTTCTAGTTCCAGTAGGTTCTCTGTTAGATTTTGAATTTGTACTCTTTCTAGTTTGTTGAGATTGGCCTGGATTGCAATATACTTTCCTCTTAGGACTGTCTTGCCTGCATCCCAGAGATTTTGGATTGTTGTATTTTCATTTTCGTTGGTTTCCATATATTTTTTAATTTCTTCTCTAATTGCCTGATTAACGCAATCATTCTTTAGTAGGGTTGCTTTTAACCTCCACCTTTTTGGAGGTTTTCCAGCCTTTTTCCTGTGGTTAATTTCAAGTTTCATAGCATTGTGATCTGAAAGTGTGCATGGTATGATCTCTATTTGTTTATACTTATGGAGGGCTGCTTTATGCCCCAGTATGTGGTCTATCTTGGAGAATGCGCCATGTGCACTCGAAAAGAAGGTGAATTTCCTATCTTTAGGATGCAGAGTTCTAAATATATCTATCAGTTCCATCTGTTCCAATGTGTCGTTCAGGTCCATTGTTTCCTTAGTGATTTTCTGTCTGGTTGATCTATCCATTGCTGTCAGTGGCGTATTAAAGTCCCCTGCAATTAGCATATTTTTGTCAATAAGATTGTTTCTTTCTGTGATAATTGTTTTATGTACTTGGGTGCTCCCGAATTAGGCGTATAGATATTTATAATTGTTAGCTCTTCCTGATGGAGAGATCCTGTCAGTATTATATAATGTCCTTCTTCATCTCTTGTTACTGCCTTTACTTTAAAGTCCAGTTTGTCTGATATTAGTATGGCTACACCAGCTTTCTTATGGCTTCCAGTCACCTGATAGATATTTCTCCATCCCTTTACTTTCAACCTGAAGGTGTCTTCTGGTCGAAAATGCGTCTCCTGTAGACAGCCAATAGATGGGTTTTGTTTTTTTTATCCATTCTGCTACCCTGTGTTGTATGGTTGGTGCATTCAGTCCATTTACATTCAATGTTATTATCGAAAAATGTGGGTTTAGAGTCATTGTGTTCTCCCTAGAATTCATGATTATAGTGGTGTCTTGGCACCTTGTGTTCTTTGCGATCTTTCCCTCATAGAGTCCCTCTTAGGATTTCCTGCAGGGCTGGTTTGGTGGTCATGAATTCTCTCAATTTTTGTTTATTTGGGAAAACCTTTTTCTCTCCTTCTATTTTGAATGACAGGCTTGCTGGGTAAAGGATTCGTGGCTGCAAATTCTTCCTGTTCATTACATTGAAGATTTCCTGCCATTCCTTCCTGGCCTGTCAAGTTTTTTAGATAGGTCTTAACCACTCTGATAGGTTTCCCTTTGTATGTGAGGGCCCTTTTCTCCCTAGCTGCTTTCAGAACTCTCTCTTTATCTTTATATTTTGCCAGTTTCACTATGATATGTCATGCTGATGGCCGATTAAAATTGTGTCTCAAGGGGGTTCTTTGTGCCTCTTGAATTCGAATGTCTATTTCTTTTCCCCAGTGTGGGAAATTCTCAGTTATAATTTGGTCAAGTATCCCTTCACGCCCTTTCTCTTTGTCTTCCTCTTCAGGAATTCCTATGAGCCGGATGTTGTTCCATTTGATTGTATCACTCAGATCTCGAATTCTCCTTTCCTGCTCCTGGATCAATTTCTCTCTCTTTTTTTCAGCTTCCTCTTTTGCTATAACTATATCTTCTAATTCACCTATTCTCTCTGCCTCATCAATCCTTGAGGTAGCTGCCTCCAGTTTGTTATTCACCTCACCTATAGCCTTTTTTAACTCGTCAGTTGATTCTTTGATGCTTTTCTCAACCCCAGCGATTAATCTTATGGCAAGCATTTTAAATTCTTGATCTGATATGTTGTCTAGATCTGCCTTGAGCAGTTCTGTGGCTGTGACATCCCCCTGGAAGTTCTTCAGGGGAGAGTTTCTTCGTTTTGTCATTTTTGCTAGTTTTCTGTCTCTTGTCACCTTTAGAAAGCTCGTTGGGCTCTGTGCACCTATTAATATTTCTCTGTTAAAAGAGGCTTATTGACTGTCCAGGGCCTGTCGTTTCAGGGAATGTTCTCTTAATGGTGTCTCTCAGTTTCTCTTGTTGTGCCTGTGAGTATTTTATTTTCCTACTCTGCAATATTTGGGACTCGCCTTCTTGCACACTTTGGCTTGTTTCTAGGTGCAGTCCTAGGAAGGAAAACAGACAGACACACACAGAGGGAACAGAAGCACACATACACACAGAGAAATCCAACAAAGAAACACATAAAAAGGGGGATAGAAAGATAGAAAATGGAAAGGAAAGAGACAAAAAGAAGAGAAGAAGAGAAAATAAAAAGAAAAGAGAAAGAAGAAAAGAGAAAAAAGAAAAAAATAATTTAAAAATATAGAAGGGGGTCGGAGACAACAAAGGACAGCAGACAGTTTAAAAGTGTATGACCAGTTGAGGGGAGAGGTAAGGATGAGATACAGGAGAATATATCTGGGTTGCAAGAAGGTGAAAAAGTAAGGGAGAAAGGAGAAAGGAAAATAAGGAGTAAAAATTTAAAAGAGTTAAGTAAAGAAAAAGAAAAAAAGGTAATAATAACAAAGAAATAAGTATGAAAACAGTGGAGAAAGAAAAAGAAATTAAAAAAAAAAGCAGCAGCTCCCCCTCACGGATAGGCGTGTTTTGATGTGGTAGGTCTCGGAGGCTGTTCTCAGAGGCTCCGTCTTGGTGTCTATGGAGATTAGAATGGCGGCACACCAGGCTCCTCTGAACTAGGCACTGTAGGCCACTCTAATGAGTCCGATCTCCTTGGGCCGCAGTTGAGCCGATTTGTATTTTCCAGACCCGCCTCGGTTCAAAGTTCCAGTCCATGCACGTTTGTGCTACCACAGATGAAATGTATTTGTTTTGGTGGCTAGCTTCTTAGGGGGAGGAATCAGTTTGTCTTGGCTCAGGCAGGGATTTCAGCTGCCCCTGCCTGAGGTGAAATGAGCAGCAGTAGGTGAAGTGCGCACCTTCACAGACCCAACTGCGGAGTCCCCATTCCCAGCCAGGATCGCGATTGCAATGGGGGAAGGAAAAAAAAATTGAGTCTCTCTTGGCTTCAGACAGCTGCTGCTCAAGGCGCTGTGCTCTGCTGGAAATGAGCTGGGAGCTCCCGCAGCCCAGCGCCCGCCCAGGACTCCACCCGTCGCCATCTCCCCGTCGGGGGTCGCGTAGGTATGGCCCTATTTTTTCCTGTGGGCACCCAGGATTCGGGATTCGCACAGCCAATGCAGGGGGCGAGATGCGCTGGGGAAATGAGGTGCGTGGTCCCCTTCCCAAAACCAAGTTCGAAGTGCGCGCACCCCTGGCGCAGCCGCTGCCCGGGCACTGCTGCCGCTGCCTCTCACCTCAGTCAAATGGGAAAAAGCATAAATGACTGCCATTAATTGAGTTCAATGAGCATAAGTGTCCTTGATGACCTGAACACAGGAGTGACCATCAATAATAGGAACAGCCTTTCCATTAAAGGGACCATCTGTAAAAACCAACGTGGCTGGCTGGGGTAAGGGCTCAGACCTAGTGTTGTTTGGAAATATAAGGGGATGAATTTTGAGAAAATAAAGAATTGGATTAGTAGGGACGTGATAACCAATTTCTCCCATGATCCTTCTACAGCAATTTGCAAATCGTTGATGTTTTGCAATAAGGTGTTTAATTGGTCTCTAGTGTAAGGAACAATTATAAGGGCCACATCGCGACCAAACGACTTTTTTAGTAGCTGGGAGGTGAATGCATTCTAAGGGACCATCCTGCCAAAGACATCCAGTTGGGGTGTGTGTGGTGGGCGAAGGAATTCGAGACCAAGGGTTTTGATAGTCCACCCTGGATAAAGTTTGATGATTGATGGCCTCATCGCCCTTACACAAGGCCTGTTCAGCTTCCTCTGTGAGACTCAAGGAGATTTGGGATCGGGATCTCCATGAAGGATGTCAAAAAGAGGCCTTAGATCTGAAGTAGGAACTTTTGGATAGGGCTGAATCTAATTCATGTCCCCTAAACATTTTCGAAAATCATTAAGGGAGACGAAATGGTCTTTTCTTAGTTGTGAAGGTTGCGGGGTCACTGCTGGAGTGTTAAGTATCCTGCCCAAGGAAGTAAAGGGCTGTTCCTCTTGAATCTACTCTGGGGCTCCTGTTACACCAAATTGCAGCAGGGAACCTACAGGTCCCATTAGGATTTCTTGCAGCACTGGTCAATCAGGGTCAGCCAATAGTATGTCATCCATAGAATGAATGAGGTAGATGCCATTGTAAGCCTGTCTGACCGGTTGAAGGGCCAGATTTACAAAATTTGGACAAAGTGTAAGGCTATTTTTCATTCCCTGTTGTGAGACCTTCCATCGATACCATGGATAAGGCTGCCTAAAGTTTTCAGAAGGCAGACTAAAGGCAAACCTCTGGCAATCCTCATGATAAAGGGGAATGTTGAAGAAGCAATCTTGTGAATCTATCACAATTTCTTGAGAACCTAATGGCCCTGCCACAGGGGATGGGCTCCCTGGTTGCAAAGAGCCCATACTCTCCATAATATCATTCATTCCCCTCATCTGGCAACAATCTCCATTTACCTGGTTTTCTCCTACTAACAAAAATGGGAGGATTCCATGGAGTATTGGAACACTCGGTAGGTCCCTCCTTACGCTGTTCTAGGTGTCTTGCTGCTGCTATTGTTTCAGAAGTGAAGGGCCATTGTTCTACCCAAAGAGGAGCATCTGACTTCTAGATTATTGGGACAGCAGCAAAAAAAAAAAAAAAAAAAAAAAAAAAAAAAAAAAAAAAAAAAACCAATGGCCCCTTCTACAAATCTGGATAGCCAATCTCTTTTCTGTCCAATTTTGAGTTTTATATTCACGGGAGTTATTAGACCCTGTTGTGTCTTGTCTAAACTTTTGTAGAGATGAAGCCCCACTTGTAACATCTGACTAGCGACCTAGTCACCTGGGGTGTAAAGTAACACTCCCATTTGGGATAAAATGTCTTGTCCCCATGAAGAAAAAGAGTTGGAAAAAGTAACATAAGGACAAAAAGTTCCTGAATTGTGTCCCTCATCTGACCATTTGAGAATTTGAGTGTTTTTTTGCCACATTAGAAGCCTCTCCTATACCCACAAGAGGAGCAGAAGCATTTAGAGTTGGCCATGCTGACGGCCAATCTCTTCCTGCGATGCAGGGGACATCTGCTACGGTGTCTAGGAGTCCTTGAAAAGGGACTCCCTGAATCTGTAATACTTTAGTGGACCTGGAGGCCTTCATATCCTGTGTCCAAAAGGCCATATCACTAGACCCAAAGCCGCATCCTCCTCTGGGGGCATTAGTGGCATCCTTTCATATGTGATAATAAGGCAATAATAGTAACTGGGCAATTCTCTGATCCCTAAAAATGTGCTATGTGAAAGGAGGAGGAGACACCAACCCCTTGATCTCTCCCTGATAATCAGCATCAATGACCAAGGAATTACAGTGATGTCCTAAAGGGAGATGAAGCTCCATCCCAATATTTGTCAGACTACCCCTGAGGGCAGGGCCCTTTATCCCGGTGGGAATACTTACACGAGGTGAATCAGGTGTTAGTATCCTGCTGGTGGTGGAACGGAGGTCCAGTCCTGTGCTACCTGACATTCTCCTGTAGAGCTTGGAGACAGACTGAAATTGGCAAACCGACTGTGACAGCTGAGGGATGTTGCCCCAATGAGTGTCGTGGCAGGGAGCTGGCCCCTCAACCTGTTCCGCTGTTCCTCAGATTTTTGGAGATTGGTCCCCAGTGGTTGGCCATTTTTGTGAAATTTATTTTTTTAATTATTTAAATGTTTTTTATTTATTTTTGAGAGACAGAGAGAGACAGCACGAGCAGGGGAGGGTCAGAGAGAGAGGGAGATACAGAATCTGAAACTGGCTCCAGTCACTGCAGCACATAGCCTGATACAGGGCTCGAACCCACAAACCTCGAGATCATGACCTGAGCTGAAGCCAGACACTTAACCGACTGAGCCACCCAGGTGCCCCCATTTTTGTGAAATTTAGATTTCCCATCTTTGGCCCAGAGAAAGCCCTTTTGAACCTAGAGCATATAGTTCTGGGCACATTGTTATTATTGATCACCTGAGAAACAGGTGCGCTTGGCAGGGAGGTAACTGCTTTTTGCTTAGGGCGGGGTCTACCAAAAGGTCCCACTTTCCCACAAGAACAGCAATTACACCTCGAGGAAGGTTTTTCGCTCTTTATACCTCCTGACTGCCCTCAGGACCTGACATATTAAGGGTCTGTGTCTCCCATTAAAGCTGCTGTGATAGCCACGCCCTGGATAAAGGCTGGACTTACATCTTCAAATTGATTGACATGATCAGTTAAGGTGCCTGCTTTTTGTATAGGCCGTAGAAAGGACTGGCAGGCAGAAGAGGCATTTCCAAACGCTAGTAGTTTAATGAGAATGTCCACGGCCTCGTCATTAGTTATCACGCTCACAGCTTGTAGGAGTCTAGATAAAAAATCCTCAGAGCTTTCATCCGATCATTGTCCGATTTCTCCCAAGGTAGCGGCCCTGCCTGTTGTGACCAGCAAAGTTCTCCATGAGTGATGGGCACAATGAGTGACCTGTTGTGACGTATCCTGCTCAAGATACATCTGAGCTTGAGCAGTGTCCAAATGACCCTCGCCCAGAAGTGTATCAAGGGCATTGTCTCTCCTATTCGTCCTTTTATTTACTGCTGCTCTTTTCCTAGCTAGCTCGTCATATTCTGCTTTCCATGGCAGATATTGGCCTCCTGACAGGCATGCTTCTGCAACCTGAATCCAGTCCTCAGGCGTCATCCAACGGGATATTGGGGCCTCTAGCAATGTGAGTGTATAGGGCGCAGGTGGCGCATATTTGGCACAGGCAGTTTTTAGGTCCTTAACAATCTTATAGGAAAGAGGTCCCCAAGAAGGGTCCTCATCAAATTTTTCCTTAAGAGCAATAGGGAAGCAGCAAACAAAATCTGTATCTCCTCTTTTTCCACCTCTCAAATGGCAGTTCTGAGCCCTATCCCTTTTGAAAGTGGCATGGGAGGACGAGGCCCAGATGGAGACAAAGTCCCTGTCATCTGAAAGGGGAAAGTCCCATTGTTTGATGTTAAATTTGAAACCTTTGTAGTGGTGGCGTGGCGGACAGTCCCTGAGTCCACCTTGTTATCATTTGGAGGGGCTGTGGGATTGAAGACTCCCAAAGTCTCTGTGGAGGGGTCTAGC
>PISW01017212.1:0-10972 GCA_004023785.1 Mungos mungo
TTTTTTTTTTTTTTTTGGTTTAGCTTTTGTTTCAATTCTTTTTTGTTCCTTTCCTAAACTGACCACTGACTGTGTTTGTTTTGTATTACCTTATCCCTTTATTTTTTATTTTAAATTAAGATGCCACTCATAAGACCTAAATTTAGCCATTGCTTTCATAGAATTCCAAACAATGCACGAACTTTGGAAAGTTTAACCTCCCACCATCTTTTTCATAGATTGCATGATACTATTGCTCTCTCTATATGTGTAGTTTTTTGTTTTGTTTTGTTTTGTACTATCACAGATAAACACATAGTGATGTAAAACCTTCACACTTTTCTATAATGACCCTTCCTTCTTGTAAGTCAGACTTTTCTTTTGGAATATTTTATATTCTTACTGAATAGATGTTTAGAGTTTTATTTGCTGATGGCCTACTACTAATTTTTATATTAAATGATAACTAATATAAATAAAAGTATACAGTAATTTTACCTCAAAACTTTGAACTTATTTTCCCACCGTATCCTGACATATATCTATGTTAGAAAGATATTCCCGCAATGTTCATTTGCCAGTCATTTTCTTTTCTCCTTTCCTTTTTTCCAAATTTTCAAGGGCAATATGATGGGAGTGTATGTTGTTTTTTGTCAATATTCATTAAGCGTCTTGAATTTAAGGTTTGACACCTTCCGTTATTGCTGGTACTTCCAAAGCGATTATCTTGTTTAAAGTTACCTCTCCCTTTTGGGTTTTATTTTTTCTTTTTGGTCAGTTAAATGCCAATTGTTCAAGACCATTTCATTCTACTCTGTGTGCTTCTTAAATTTTCTACCTTCTTCTATATTTATCTTACAATTTGTATTACTCATCACATCTACTTTTGTTTCATGCAATTTGATTTGTTCATTGAGATTTACTTCACTAATTTTATTTTTCTTTCTATAAAATCTATTAATGATTTTACTTTTAATAGGTTTGGCCATTTTTGATGATTCCCTACTTCTTGAATGCATACTCAATCTCATATATGTATTCTCTTCAAATGTATTCACTGTATTTTATACTTTTAAACTTGATGATTTTAAGGATTTAAATCCGAAGCTTATTTTTCTTAAGATTCCATTATGACAGCAAGTGTGAGTGCGCGCATGCGCACATGTGTGTATACACCAAGTTCAGCACTCTTTAATTTATGGACTTGGAATTCTCCTGATCATTCAAGTGTTGTCAATTGAAACCCTGAATCCAGATGAGGGAATAGCTGTGGTTTTAATTCCAGGGACCGATTTCAATAATTTTCCACTTGAAAGAATAGAGTTCTTTGAGTGCCTTCTTTTGCCACTGTGGGGTTCCCATCCTACTCTTTCTTAGAAGGAGGGGTTTTTTGACAGTTATCTTTAGGTGGAGCTTTTAGTTTCAGCTTTGACCTTTGAAGATCTCAAGGAATTATTTACATTCCCGATATGGTATTAAAAAAAAACAAATTTCTCTTTCTTGGTACCGGCAAATGCCTTTAGGTTCATAGTTTTCATTTCTTTTATTTATTCTTTTTTATTTTTGTCACCTGGAAGTTATCTTACCTTAATTTTTTGTTTAGCTATCCATTTATAATAATAAGAAAAAAAACATACTAGCTTGTCTTTGTATTTAGCAACAGGGATTCCCATGCCTTCCCATGCCCACCAGCAGTCAGTCTCTTTTTCCAGCAATGGAAGTGTTCTGATTTGGTCCTTATTTGCTTTCTTTTCACATTATATCTATATTTTGACACAGCAGACTACTTTCTGTAGCATCAATATTTTTCTCATCTGAATCTACATTCTTTTAAATCTCTACATTTAGACTTTAGTATTTATAAGGTACTGTGTTTTTCCTCTTTAGATCAACAATGTTATGCTTTCAAGACCCTGTACTCAAACCTCATTCTATATGGATAACTTCAGTTTTCTACTCTCCAAGACTGAAGAATTCAAACACTGTAGGCTTACTATTTAACATAATGCTTTTTCTGACCTCCATAGATCCCACCAATCACAAGGGCTACTCTCTGCAGGTGACATTTTTTAAATGGGATGTGTTTACCAGTTTTAATGCTGGAAAAAAATAAGGAGGCAGACGTATTGTTCATGATAGCCAGCAGTGGGGAGGAGTAGGGATTGGCAAGCATAAATATTTACTTGCTACAATGTGAGCTATGCAAATGAAAATTTCAGTAGAATATTTTAAGAAGATATATGGAGCTCCTCGATGGCTTAGTTGGTTAAGCGTCCGACTTGGCTCAGGTCATGATCTTAGTGTTCATGAGTTCTAGCACCGCATTAAGGCTCTGTGCTGACAGCTCAGAGTCTGGAGCCTGCTTAGGATTCTGTGTCTCCCTCTCTCTCTGCCCCTTTCCAACTCGTGCTCTTTCACTGAAAAATAAACATTAGAAAACTAAGAATATTTTAAGAAGATATAATATAGATGTAAAATACTAAGAATAATAATAATTCACATGTATATGTCCTTTATTTCTATTGGCCATTTATTTCTTATGGCAACCTCAGAAACAGGCATTGCTAATTTTATTTTTTGATCCATTTTTACAGATTAAAAATCCCAAATCACAGAATGGGTATGTGATTTGCCCACATTCATATAAGCTACAAACTCTGAGCCAAGATTTAAACCCAGGGAGTCTGGCTTCAAAATCTGAATCATCATGCTTATGTTATCTGTCATGATGGGATGGGTATAAAGAGAATGATATAAAAGAAAATGCATTAATCAAATTACATAATATAACAAATAAAGCAAATTATATTTAATTTGGAGGTATCTCTCACAATGATTACCAAACCTCAACATATCAATTATGAACCAAAATCTATCTTCTCCTTATTTTTTTGATTTTTGTTTACTTTTGATTGCAAGTGTCACCCACTTAATCTCTTACCTTAGAAATCCTGAAATACTGTATATTTCTCCCCTCAAACACTTCCTTCATTCCATCATTTGTCTCTGATTTCTGTAGATTTTATATCTGAATTTTTCCACTCTCTCAAGACTTGAACCAGATCTCCGTCTTCTCTTACTGGATTTTCATAATAGGCTTCGGGATGATCTAATTTGCATACCCGTCTGCTTGGTCAGCCCTACATACTATACTCTTGTCGAGGGAATCATTGCAAATGTATATCACCTGATCACCCTTTATCTGCCTATGACTCACTAAAGGTATGCAGAATAAAGCCAAATCTCTTTATTATTACATATAGTTCAACTGTGTTCACTATTATCCCCTCCAAAATCACAATATTAATTTAATTCTTGTCAAATGTGAGAATAAATTTATTATAAGCTTTTGATTACAAAGATCTATGAATATACAAGCTTCTAAGCATTGTATATAAAGTACACTTTGCCTAAAACATCCTTTTTCACTTATGCTGTGTTTCTGTGAATCAGGCATTTTTCATTTTTTTAAGAAATCTACTTGACAGATAGTAATAGTAAATAATTTAATTACTTGTTAAATGCATGATAAAATAAATAACTGCATGAAGAAAGAAGAAAGGAAAGAAGGAAGGAAAGATGGATGGAAGAAAGAAATGAAGGGAGAGGGAGGGAAGGAGGAAGGAAAAAGTGAGATGAGAAGAAGGAAGGGGGAGAGAGAAAAGACAGAACATGTGGATAGACAGATTGCAGAGAACGAGATGTGTAAAAAATGAGAAAAAAATAACTTCTAAGAACTAACTTTGAGGAGACAGGTTAAAATTAGGTCTGCTTCAAGAGATTCTTACTAAAGGCATCAAAGAGCCTAATATCCTCAGATGCTGTTTAACTTGTAAAACAGGTGGTACTATGCCTTCATTCCAGAGATTATCCAGAAAGAAATATTTTCTCTATACACTTCTGGATTGACATAGAAGGTTGGTTGATATGGAGCCGGAATAGGACTGTCTGAAATACATAAATTTAAATCTAAATTTCTGAGTTGAACTGAAACCTTGAATACTCTATGAAATATGGGCAATTGAAAATTATTTACCTGTACATAATTTGTCAATAGGCATTCCTCACATGTAATATTTTTTATAATTCTCTATATAAGGGAAAGGCTGAAAAGAAAGGGCAGCCTAAATCACAATTTACACATCAGGTATTAGAGTACTTATTTCCTGACTTATAGTGTAAAAATCATCATGTAGGCTTTCACCTAAAACTAACTTCACATGAAATGATATCCAGCTTCTATTTAAAAATAACTTCCAAAAAATATTATATTTAAGGAAAGAATATAGATTCTATATTTCCATGCCTGTGTTTCAAGTTATTCACACACAAAATTAGATTACTTAAACCTGCTTTTGTAAACTTAAGCATTTTAATCCTATGCAGAAATCCCTTCAGTTCTGCAGAGTTCTCCTAGATCTTTATTGAACGTTGAAGAAACAGTTATATGAAGCATGATGTTTTATAATCTGAAGAACCCATTTTGAAATGTATTTCTCAGTGATGATTTATAATAACAGACACAGTAAATTAATTTTCTACTAGGGAAATTGGTGCTTCTCTTAAAAATTTTTGATGTTCTTTTTCATTACATACTAACAGCATAATATTTGCCTTCTGAACCAGGAAGCTCAGCGTTAAATTTAATCAGTGCTTAATAGTAACAGCTATTACTGCATTAGTGTAAATAGCACAAACCTCCTAAAATTGAGGATCCTGCTAAGGCCACCAGAGCAGGGATTGAAAAAGAAGTGTCAACCATTTAGAAATTTTGGATCTCACCTTATTTCACTTGAACTAAGAGGTTTTCAATTATCCTGTCAAACACACTGGATTTGTAGGTAAGATTTTGGTTAAGGCATATAACATTTGTAACCATTAAAAGAAACTCATTGAAAAATAAAAGTTTGAAAATCACTGGTATTGGTGATTGATATTTTTTCCTCTGTCCACTAGTTTTTGACTCTATTTTTTAAGAGTCTCACCAAATTTGCATCAATTATTACAAATTGCTATCTCAAATGCTTTAGGGCACTAAAAACCATATAAAATTTAAGATCATTTTCTTAAAAAACAAACTCTTTTGCACTAATGGAAAGTCATGGCAAATTGTGGGATGTTTCTGATTGTTTTTGCATTTGTTTCAAGGGTCAGGAAAAAATGGTTGAACAGCAACTGAAATGAAATTTATTTGAACCTAGTCAGGATAGTTTTGTTTAGGAAATAATGAGTTGGACTAAAGAAAATAAAGGAATATTTTTCCGAGCGCACACTAAGGGCATTCATTATTGCAAATATTCAGGGAAGTATAAATGTGTAAAACACAAGGTTCCTTATTACAAGAATTATCTGGTCTGTGTAGCAAAATTTATATGGTCCTATATATATATAACCATAAATGTTTCATAAAGTTTTCTACCTTGATGTATGTACAAGCCCAGGAATGCAAGCAAATACCAACAGCAGGTGAGAGTGATGGAACAGATCCTCGCTTAGAGTGCCCAGAAAGAATTAACTTTGCCAATTTCCCACCTCCAGAAACGTTGTTAAAGCCAAGAAAAGAAAAGAGAGGAAGAGATATAAATTGAGGGAGAGAGAGAGAGGAGAAAGAAAGGAAGAAAACTGAATGGGATTCAGATGGAAATAAAGGAGAAAATTTCTTAGGAGGAATGAAAAGTTGAAATAATACAGGAGAGAAAAAAAATTACATCAGAATCGCCTGAAGACAGTGGGCACACTAGTTTGCATAGATATGATACGTTCAACACTGGGGGACAGGGTAAGATAGAAAAATAATTTGAAGACACACTTTCAAAGACCCTTTACTTTTCACATAAAAGGAAACAGAATATGTCCTATCCTCCTCTACTTGTTTTAATTACTGAGATAATGTACAGGAAGAGAAGAAAACTTGGAAAAACCCAAAATACATTGTGTATATACACTTTTCTTTGCACAAATTATAAATATATCACTCATAAGCCATAAATTCTGTTCCTATTTCGACACAGGCCATTTAATTATATGTGTACGAGCTGTGCATACAGCATGCACACACACACACACACACACACATGCACACCACAAACTGACACAAAGTAGAAACAGAGTGTGATGGTGCTTTGGCCAATAATTTCATTGTCCTAGCAAGACAATCAAGTTTGATATATATACTTTTCCTTTAGAGAGAGAGAGAGAGAGAAGAGAAGAGAAGGGAGAAGGGAGAAGGGAGAAAGGAGAAGGGAGAGAGAGAGAAAAGAAACTGCACATGACCTGGGAAGGGAGAGAGAGAATCTTAAGCAGGCACTATGCCCAGCACAGAGCCCTAATGCGGGATTCGATTTCACGACAAACTGTTAGATTGTGGCCCACATCAAAATCGAGAGTTAGTCACCTAACCGATCAATTGACAGGTGCCAATGGCATATATTTTTAACACAAGCTTATTATTCAGGAATTGCCCTATTTGTTAGATATTTGATAGTCACCACAATCCTGTGATTTTAGCAAAACACTATTATTATGATCACTTTTCAGAGTGAAACATCAAACTGTAGAGTTTGTGAAATTTACTCTTTGTTTTTTCTATTATGGCCTCAAGAATCTGAAATGATTCACAAAAAATTTGATTTACAAATCATGAAAATAATTGCAAAGCTAAAGTGATACAAAGAACAGCAATAAATACCAACATTTATATATTGCTCTATATTTTTCAAAGCACTTCACCGCACATTAAAGATCATAAAAATTTTAAATTGTGGGTCACACAGATTTCTTCATAAACTCACCCATTCTCTACTTTGACAGGAAAGTTAACCTTGAAACAAGTCAGCGATGATGGCTTTGCCCTTTTGTGATGAAGCCCAGATTTAACAATATTTCAGGATAGGTGCACACTTTAAGGGACATAATGTGAATGTAATATGTTAATAGAAGTAAATGTTAACAGAAGTAAAGAAAGGCTCCATATTCTTTGCTATAACGTAGCATTTTAACAAATGAACACATTTAATTCCATCATGTATAATTTACTTTGGCAATTCTGTATGATGAAGTCAGATATATTTTAAATGTTTATGACTGAATATCAGATTAACCATGGCCTTAGAGAAGGAAAAGCATGAACTTATTTATAGTAGCAATTTCTAAGTACAGGTATAATCTATGTAATAAATAAAAGTAGACTCTCAGCAAAATAAGATAATTAATCTTATTATCTATATGATAATGACCTTTCATTATTTATTAAAAATTTGCTTTAGAACTTTGCTAAGCATTTTACATCAGTAATGTTACAGTAAAACTTTGGATTGCGAGTAGCTTGTTCTGAGAGTGTTCTGCAAGAGGAGCAAGCATTTCTAATAAATTTTAACTTGATAAACAAGTGATGTCTTGCAATACGAGTAGTACGTGATGCTGAAGGTCACAAGATCACAGCTGAGCCAATGGTTCTTGAAATTTGCTTTGATATACAAGGACTTTGGATTATGAACATATTCCTGGAATGAATCATGCTCACAAAACAAAGTTTTACTAGTATATGATTCCTTAAAAATTTTTTTTAATGTTCGTTTTTGTGAGAGGATAAAAAAGAGAGAGTGCACTCCCAAGGGAGCATGAGCGAGGGAGGGACAGAGAGAGAAAGAGACACAGAATGCAAAGCAGGCTCCAGGCTCTGTGCTGTCAGCCCAGAACTGGACACATGGCTTCAACTCAGGAACCATGAAACCTGAGCCGAAGTCAGATGCTGAACCAAATGAGCCACCTGGGTCCACCTATTGGTATTTACTTCTTAAAAAATCAATGAGTTTGGATTTAAAAATAAAAAAGAAATAAACAATTTTAGAGGATTTAAGGTAGATAGAAAAAAGGTACCAGAATGAGAGTCAAAAACATGTGTTTGACTCTGAAGCTTGTTTCATGTTCGTATTCACTAAAGCGAGAGGCAGAGGTCAAGGCCCTGAACTTCTAAAGCCAAAGCTGGGTTTCCTGAGTTCCCTCCTACCAGCAAGGAGGGTCCTGGATGAGACTTGACACATTCAGCCTTGGAGGGCCATGGAGGGAGTAAAACCCAGGCCCTCCTCTCCACCCTGAAAATGTAACACTGTACATTATGTCCTTCTCTTTCTGAATAGGATGGCACACATGTGCCTTGTTTATTCAAATAACAACCCCAGTTCCAAAAGATTGTTCATCTTTCCGATCTTTTCTCCTCATGCTAGACATTTTTACCATTCGGCTACTACCCAGTTTCATTAAAAACTGGTTATTTCCTGAAACTCATTAAGTAATATGTATTTGCTAAAAGAATTTCCCAACTAGTTACTTTTTTGTTTGTTTAAGCTAACTGTTGTTTCACTTTATTTTACAATTTTACAGGTTTTATGACTCAGCAATTGCAATTACCAGGTATTTAACCTAAAGATACAAAAATACTGATTTGAAAGGGCATATGCACCCTGATGTTTATAGAAGCATTATCAACAATAGCCAAATTATGGAAATAGCCCAAATATCCATGGACTGAAAAATGGATAAGGAAGATGTGATATCTATCTATGTATCTATCTATCTATCTATCCATCCATCCATCCATCCATCCATCTACATATATATGAAAACAGTGTGATATCAATATCACACTGCTTTCATCAAAATAAACACAATCTTGCCATTTACATCAATGTGGCTGGAGCTAGAGTGTATTACACTAAGTGAAATAAGTCAGTCAAAAAAATACAAATACCTAATGATTTCACTCATAGGTGGAACTTTAGAAACAAAACAGATGAACCTGGGGGAAGAAAAAGAGGTAAACCAAGAAACAGACTCTTAACTACAGGGAACAAACTGAGGGTTGTTGGATGGACTAAGTGGGTGACGGGTATTAACGAGGGCACTGGTGTTGAGCACTGTTATATGTAAGAGACGAATCACTAAATTTTACTACTGAAACTAATATTATATTATATGTTTACTAACTGAAATTTAAATTAAACTTAAACATTAAAATATAAAATACAATTTTCAGGCTTTTAAATATCCCAATATTTGTACGATGGTAACTTATTTTATTAGAAAGATGAAATGGGGAGCCAATTTTTTTCATAAAAAAATCAGCCAATTGTCCCAACACAACTTCCTGAATAACCCACCTTTTTTCTTTTCAAACTTAAGATAGTAACTTCATCAGATACACAATTCCTGTATATATTTATACCCAACCTTTAGGTTAAAAATTAAAAGGGAAAAGATTCTTATAATTGAAAATAATTATATTCCATTGCTTCTTTTTTTAATTTCTAATTATGCAGAAAAGTTTCAGTTAGGACTGAAAATGTTTAGACAGGGGTCATGTGACCCAGTTTCTAATCCTCCCCAAAACACCATTTGTCACCATACAGAATTGTTACCTATTATTAACTATATTTGCTATTCTTTGTATTGTAGCCCCGTGTCTTATTTATTTTATAACTGGAAGTTTGTACCTTTTAATCCCTTTCCCCTGTTTTGCCCTGCCTCCATCCCCTTCCCTCTGGTAACCGCTAGATTATTCTCTGTATCTATGAGTCTATTTCTCTTTTGGTTTGTTTGACCACTTGCTCTGTTTTTTAGATTCCGTGTGTAAGTGAAACTATTTGTCTGTCTCTGACTTATTTCACTTAGCATAATACCCTCTAGTTCCATACATGATGTTGCAAACGGCAAGATTTCATTCTTTTTTTTTTGATGAGCCATCATTCCAGTGTGTGTGTGTGTGTGTGTGTGTGTGTGTGTGTGTGTGTGTGTGTGTGTCTTTATATACACACATACTACATCTTTTTTATCCATTCATCCATAGTTGGACACTAATGTTGCTTTAATATCTTGGCTATTGTAAATAATGTTACAATGAACATAGGCATGCATATATCTTTCAAATTAGTGTTTTCATTTCCTTAAAATTTCAAAAGTGGATTTACTGGATCATATGTAGTTCTCTATCTAATTTTTTGAGGAACCTCTAAATGTTCTCCATAATGGCCATACCATCATTTTTGGGGGAGTAGGGGAACAATCCTACCAACAGCACACCAGAGTTACCTTTTCTCCACGTGCTTGCCAACACGTGTTTCTCATCTTTAGTAACAGCCATTCTCACAGTTATGAAATGATATCTCATTGTGGTTTTAATTTGCATTTCTCTGAAGATGAGTAATGTTGAGTGTCTTTCCATATGTCTGTTGCTATCTATATGTCTTCTTTGGAAAATGTCTATTAGGATTCTCTGCCCATTTTTTAAACTCGATACTTATTTTTTGCTATTGAGTTGTGAGTTATTTTACATTTTGATTATTAACCCCTTACTGGTTATATAATTTGCAAATATTTTTTTCTATTCAGTAGGTTGCCTTTTCTTCTTGTTGATGGTTTCATTCACTGTAAAACGTTTTTGGTTTGATATCCCATTTGTTTATTTTTGCTTTTGTTGCCCTTGCCTAAGAAGAAAAATACATATAGGCTTAGGCCATTGTCTAAGAGATTGCTGTCAATGTTTTCTCCCCAGAGTTTATGGTTTATGGTCTTAAATTTAGTTTTTAATTCTTTTTGAATTTATTTTTGCATACAATGTAATAAGTGGTCCAATATCTTTCTGTTGCATGTATTTTTCCCCACTACCATTTATTTACAAAACTACCTTTTTCCCATTGTGCATTTTTAGCTTTCTTGTAAAAGATTAACAAAACAAAAATTGATATAAAAATGGGTTGATTTCTGGACTCTATTCTGTTCCATTTATCTAGGTTTCTATTTTGTACCAGTACCATAGTGTTTTAATTATTATAGTTTTGTGGTATAGTTTTGAATCAGAGTTGGATAAGAGTGAACCAGCTTGTTCATTTTTCTCAAAATTTCTTTGGCTATTTGGGATCTTTCATGGTTCCATACAAATTTCAGAATTATTTGTTCCAGTTCTGTGAAAAATGTTATTGATATGTAAATTCCTTTG